>OZ029913.1:60686696-60886342 GCA_964023275.1 Norana najaformis
AAATTTTACATTTACATTACATTTGTTACATTGCATTTGTTACATTATATTTGTTACATTACATTTGTTAAATTACATTTGTTACAGTTAGCAAGCAGTACTAATAATTGAGCAATACTTATGCATTGTCAAGGTTCCTAATTCGGGGTTAAGTGCAGAACATAACGGTTTCAATGAAGAGGCTTTTACTAAGCTATTTATTTCTTAATATCATTCTACACAGACGAAGTTTTGATAGGAACTTACCAGGCTGTCAACAGTGCTGCTTTGTCGCCTTGATATTGCTCGCAGTTCCACCCGCGGCCAGGTAAAAATCTCTACAGCAACTACCAACATCAGCAGCCGCAGCGGATTCTTCATCATTCTTTTGGTTCAGATTGGCGTATCGTCTTCTTATGTTCCAAGTAAAAAAATCGTTGAATGGATTAACCGTTGAATCGATTGGCCGTTACTCTATTCTAACAAAGTCAACGTGTTGTAGTGTCGCTCTTGCTGTTATCAGGTATCGTGTGTGTCGTCATCAGCATCGCTCGATGTCCTCTTATATAGCAGACTTTTAAGGTTGCGCTGACTCATTATACCCAGAATAGTGTTAGGCGGTAAAGGAACCAGGCCTCCACAAGGAGGCACCACGTATGCCTAACCTGTTAGCACACCCATTTAGCAGACATCCCCCACGTGAGCCGAACTAATCAAGTCTGTCTGAATAATTCTTGGGTAGTAGGAGTACAAGAGGCAGGAGAAGGAACAGCAAGAGGAGGAGGAGAGAGATTTCATCGGCAGAGTTCAAGGAAGCGTGCCGGGCGCGAGAGGGTGGCAAGTAGCAATTGAAATAAAGAAGATTCGCAGACTCGGCTCCATCCCGGTTACAGCGAAGTCTGCGACGTCACCATTGCAAAGTACTAATCCAGTCTAATCTAAAAACTACACTCAGTCTAGAAGCTTTGCCTATGTTGGACCTAATAGCTGGAGTCGTCTTTCCCGAGAGCTGCGGCTTGAGTTCCTCAGTTTGTCCCTTCCGCAGTTTCGCAAGCGCCTGAAGTCTGTGTTATTTGACAGTGGTCTCACTGGTTCGGGTCGGGAGCGCCTCTGATGAGTCTATTCTTGAAGTGGCGCTTTATAAATGTCAGATTACAATTACAATAACAATTACAACTTCTATAGCGCTGTCAGTATATTGCCTTGGGCGTCATCAATCGATGATTGTTTCAATTAGACGGCAGCCAACACTCAAAATCTAGAGTAAAATCCAGTTGAAAATTGATGGGTCAGGAAAACTCGAAGCGTGGCTACGGTGACTAAACAAATTGACTTGAAGAGATGAGTCTCAACAGATGACAGGACACATCACCGATGCGGATATTCTCAGCTAAGGTGTACTTAGTATGCGCTGAGAACGCTGTGTCTCTCTAGGACCTTGGTTTATAGGGCTAATCGTGTCACCCGGTTGCCATCTGCTCAGAGCACATTTTATGAGTGCCCTCAAGTGGTTTAGAAGAACTTAATCCAAAGCCAACAACACTGGGTGCCTGCCTGACTCTTGGATCATGACCTGGAACCGAACTCTTCTTGCCTATCCATTTTGTTTTGACTGAGCCCTTGTGAATAAGCTGGTTCCCGCGACTTAGTTTTCGATTACGATTACAATGGTAACTGAAACTCTTGTAATCGTAATCGTAATTCCGAGATTTCTACAGCGCCCAACGAAAGCCGCGCCGCGGGGACCTGCTTATTCACAGGCGCTTAGTCAAAACAAAATCGATAGGCAAAAGGGTCCGGTTCCAGGTCAAGATCCAAAAGTTAGACGGAGAAACAGCGTGGCAGCTACGGTGGGTGGTGTTTGGGGGTTGGACAGGAGAGCGAGATAAGAGGAAGAAGGGGTGTCAGGGTACGATCTGTGAAAAAGGAATGTTTTCAGTTTTGAGTGAAAGGCCGATGCAGAAATTGCAAGCGGTGGAGCACCGATGAGATTGTATGATGGGTCAGAAAATTGTCGCAATTCTGGGGGGAGTTTATTGTGCAACACTCTGTTCCCCTTCCCAGTTTAACTAAGAATGAAAGCTCAAGGTCACCACTCTAAGCGGAACTAAGAAGATAGGTTACCCTTCTGAGTAAACTAAAATAAGGTATCCCATATCCCACAAGTGAGACCTAGAGAAGGTGCTCATTTCCTTTTCGTTAGGCCCTTGAGCCGGCAATGGACGAATTCCAAGGTCCTGGGCACAGGGCCAGTGCATCGCAAGGCTTGATGCTTACTTCCCAGCTAACGCCGGTACCAAATTATACTGCTTGGTGACGGATGCGTGTGCGCAAAGAACTTGCCCAGGATTGTTACACGGAGTCGAATCCGGAACCGCATGATCATTGACCAAACGCGTTACCGATAGACCACCGTACCGCACACCCTTCTGAGGCTTAGCTAAGAAGACAATTCATCATTCCCAAACGTGGCTGATATGATAGGTCGCCATTCTGAAGCGAGCCCAAAAAGATAGGCAACCCTGCTGAAGCATGACTAGGAAGATTCACTCAGCTGGACTGCGTCATCGTTTTGAGATGACTCCACACAAAGGTCCTCGGAGAATAATGAATAATCTTTCCAAATATATGTTCCTTTCGATGGCATCCCATTATCGCTCACTTGACCCGATAATGGACTATAATACGACATATATTTACCTGACGTTCTTTAAAAATTCTCATATTATCGCCCACGCGGAACGAATACTTACTAGGGAATAGCCTTTGCGGTCTGTAGACTCATTATTACCATGTAGGTAAGGTAATCACTCATTTAATAAACGTATCTAGGACAGTAGGACTTAGGAGCATTATTCGGTTTAAGCGCAAACAATTAATTAGTTAATTAATTAATTAATGCTTAATCATTAGGTAGTGCCGCTTCCAAGAACTGGACAGATCAGTGGGTGCTTATGTTCCAGTTTAGTTCCAACTGGTTCCCGCGGTCTCATTTAGGGTCCTGCTTTGAAAGCCTCACTTTAATCATCAGCAGCTTTGACATTAAACTTTAGCTGCGTGTTAAAGTTACGTGACACGGTGGCTGATTGCTTGAGCGCTCGCCTCGTAATCGTAATCTCGTAATCGTAATCGTAATCTCGAGATTTATACAACGCCGAACGAAAGCTAAGTCGCGGGAGCCAACTTATTCACAGGTCCTATGTCAAAACAAAATCGATAGGCAAAAGGGTTCGGTTCCAGGTCAAGATCCAGGAGTTAGGCAGTCGGACGGCTACAGTGGAAAGTGTTTGAAATTGAAGCGAGAAAAGAGATAAGGGAAAAGGAAGAATTAGAATAAGACTTTTGGAAAAGTAGTGATTTAAGTTTTGAGTGAAAGACCAGTGCAGAAATTGCAAGAGGTGAAGTGCTGGTGAGTTCTTATGATGGATCAGATAATTGTCGTAATTCTGGCTGGAGCTTATTCCAAAGGGGTGGAGCAGCTACGGCTATGGAGTGATTTCCAAATTTTAAGGATGAGGTGAGGACTCGAGCTTCCTCTGAGATGACTACTGTGCAGGGACCTTGAGCAAGTCCTTCACTGAAATTATTTAGCGCCATCGATTGAAAGTTGTCCTCATAAATTGGAACTACATGAACATATCAATTAATAACTCACAGAATGACACACAGCCATGTTATTATGTAAGCTAAAGATGTTATCATTGCTATTATTATTGCTGTTATAATTATTAGAGTTGTTATTGTCATCGTCATTATTACTATAAATTATTAATTGCATTCTAAGTTACAAACACCAAGTAGTCTTCTGTAGGGCTTGATAAATTTTAATTTGGTGCGATGATTTCATCGGTAGCTGACCGGACGCACCTGCCAACTAACCTATGAATATACAGTATATATGTATATATATATAATATATATATGGACTCGCAGAGTGAATGACTCACGTCACCCTGGCTGGACCCGTTTCATATGACCTAATCCAGATTGTATTTTATTAGTTTATTCATAATGAACTTGAGTCAATGCCTTCCTGAGTTAACTCACACAGACAGATCTCCTTGTGCCGAAATAGGTATATATATATATATATAAATGGGTGGGAAGCGGTGGTGTAGTGGTATGATCGGTGCTTCGTAACGGGAGGGTCGCGGGTTCGAATCTGCCTCAAGCCACTGCGTAGCGACCTTGGACAAGTTGCTTACCCACACTTGTCTGTGAGAAAGGCAACGGGAAACCACTTTACTCATCTCATCCCCGGGTGGCATAAAGCCAATGGACCTGCCTTTGGGCAGAGAACTCATCATCATCATATATAAATATGTATGTATGTATATATATGCATATGTATATATCATCCGACTCCGGAACAGACCTCTGAGCTATCAAGCTCCGAGATGACTAATACTCGTTATATCGATTGGCATGGATTCGAAGATATTTGTTTTGAGGATTATAGTTCAGTTTCTTTCATGTCGAAAGGTTAAGAGGGGTTAAAGTTGAGGCATTTCTAGCAATAAAGGATATGGCCAGTCACCATCGACTGTCCGGCTGTCGACTGGTCATCTTTTCGTGGGCAAAGGATGACCCCTCGGGTCAAGATCGTGACAGAGTACAGCTCATTTATTACCGCACGAAGGGTCATTTGTCATTTGATCACGAAGTTGTCCAGGCGCCAGAAAGGGTTTTCCATTAAGTTCACATTTGATGGCTAAATAACCCGATGAGCAATCATTGGTTCATCAGGTATGTCTAGTGAGCTTAACCTAAAGACCGAGATCCTGACAGCCAGACACTTATGTGCACTTTATTACCTCAAGAAAACACAGTTCGTCATCTACCTAGATAGAGGATAGTCTCTTGATTCGGTTCTACGTGTATGCGAAAGCCTATCAGTGGAAACTGTTGCAACCTTGTCATTCTTGCGAACTATAGGATCATTTAAACTTGCGGAGAGCGCCTTCGAATAAGCTGTGTTCAGCGGCTTAACTTTCTGTAGGCGCTGTATAAATCTTGATTTTACAATTACGATTACCAAAACCAAACTGAAACAAGGCACCTTCTAACCTACCAATTTCCGTTAGCAACCATCTACTGATCCCATGGGGGCTCAAGTGGCCTGGGATTCCATATATACATATATATATATATATATATATATATATATATATATATATATATATATATATATATATATATATATATATATATTTATTTATTTATTTATTTATAATTAATCTGGATGGAGAAGCTAAATTTAACTCTGGTTGCCACCCAAACAACAACATATATGTACATTTTAAAGCTTGTCATGGCTCAGACAAATCATCAAACCAGAGGTTAATCAGATGCTTGCATCGGCTTCTTAGTAGCTTATCTGTTACACATTTACAGCTGTTACTTTCATTGGCCATGAACTAACATGTAATGTTAGCGCATTTATGGTGTATTCTGTTGTAATATCTAGCGCTTTATAAATCTCATAAATGATGATGATGATGCTGATGCTGATGATGCTGATGCTGATGATGCTGCTGCTGCTGATGATGATGATGACAATAATAATAATAATAATAATAATAATAATAATAATAATAATAATAATAAGCTGGTCTCCAGATATGACCCGGAGACTCGTTTCCTTTTCCGTCGCCTCTCCATCTGTGTCGAGCGCCACAATGTCATTGTATTCAGAGGAACATTTTCATACGGCTGTTAAAACTACTGGGACGAGGCCTGATTTCTCAGAGATGAATTATTTTATACCCCTTACTTAATTTTTAGTTCTTGATGTATCATTTCTTCCTCAGGTAATAATAACAACAACAATTAAAGATATAGGCCTAGACTTCGCTTCATAATTTGAAACAAAATTATTGGTTAATTAAGCATTTAATTATAATATTTGTTACATGGATAAGTAAATGCAGACTTAGTTACACAAGTAATGCAAAATAATGTTATGTAATATAATGTAATGTAACGTAGCTTGCCATTTATATAGCGCCCTGCTTTTCTCGAGATAAATGATGTTTGAGTTTGTTAATAGCGACTAGTTAATCCTGAATAAGTAAATAAGTAATAAGTAAGTAATGCATTTGTTAACACGCCATATGTCCATGGTACTTGAACTGTTGAAGTCTACACTGGCACGCTATCTCACACACGAGGAACCCAACCAAAAGATTACCATACAGCTGGTCAATTACCTATTTCGATATTTAAATGATACTTATTTGCATTGTTATTTGTACGTTAAGTCAAGATGCTAATATGTTGCTTACAGGTGGATTATAACATCTGTTCTCATTCTTGTCTTTATTATGAGTAATATTGCTTCAATTCCAGGAATTTGTGATCATGTGAATGGGTGGAGCAACTGAAGGAGAGTTCCTCAGAGATGGATGAGTGGAAAGCAACGATATCAACACTTGCGACGAGATACTAAAGGATGAAATGAGAAAGATGAGTAGGATGGCGGAAGCCGTTGTCAACCGCTGAGCACAGGAAGTCTTGTAGGTTAGCCGATGTCTCCGCAGTTTCAGGAATGAGCAACGTATCGGAACTAAGAGTTTCCTTGACGGGATGTCTCGCCAACGTTGATGTAGTTACAGGAAAGGATGTTACGATAAGATAGGATTTCGGGGATCACGCGTAAAACTGTCAAGAGATGAAAGAAAGATTGCGTCAATGGGCCTAACTGCTCAAGGAAATATAACCAGTCACTGCAGGCTATAAAGGTCAAGACGATTGCAGGCCTACAGGCCTAGACTAAATATATGCATATCCGGTGTCTTAAAGGAACGAGGTGCGTGGTTAAGTTGAAGCACCTCCTCTCTTCGCAATTATGTACTTCATGGCAGACACTAACGTCTTTGGAATTCTCATTGTTTGCCAATAAAGCAATTTACCGACATGACAGCTAGACAGATGAGTTATACGTTTGACAGTGGTCAACCAAATGTATGTTGCCGTGGGTCACGGTTTCTGTTTCAATACCCCAGATATGTCGAAAGGGTGACTAAGAATGCTGCCCAAAACCGACTGTCAGCTCTACAGCTTATGGTAAGTTAAGCTGACAGATCAGCTTATTTGAAAAAAATTGATACACATCTCAATCGTTACCGTAAGGGTAATCGTAAACTCGAGATTTCTACAGCTCCCAACGATAGCTGAGTCTCGGGAAGCAACTTATTCACATGCGTTGTTTAAACAAAATCGATAGGCAGAACGGATCAGATTCGATTCCAAGTCAAGATCCAAGAGTCAGGCAGGAAGACAGTCAGAGGCTACAGTGGATGGTGTCTGGATTTGCAGCGGCAAGATAGATAAGAGGAAGAAGAGGAATCAGGATAGAATCTGTGGAAGAGGAGTGTTTTCTGTTTTGAGTGAGATTCCAAGGGGTAAAGTGTTATATTAAACTAATGCCTAACTAATTGCTTAAATTATAACTAACTCTTGCACAACCTGTCTTCTTACATTATGCCTAACTGTTCATTATACCTAATTATTATACTAACTATTGCCCGACGTGTAGATGCTGTTAGCGGAGCCCAGGAAAGACCAAACAGGTCATAAGTCAGAAGACGTTCTCGCATACAGCCCACGAATACTTCTTAAAGTAGAAAATACAAATGCCAAGCTGTGCATCATTGTTGTGAATGGAGTGATCTGCCTGTTGTTGAAATTATGCAAGACATATTTAGATATATGCATATATATACAGTTTAAATATGCAGTGTAGTAGTACGTGAAGACTGTTCCACAAAGAAGACCCAACACTTATCCGAAGTCCACGAGTAATTGTATGGAAGCTGGGAATATCCAAAGCTGTGTTGCGACAACTAAGCAATGAATTCCAAAACTGGTCAGCGAATTGTAATTGTAATTGTAATTGTAATCTGACATTTATAAAGCGCCACTTCAAGAATAGACTCATCAGAAGCGCTCCCGACCCGAACCAGTGAGACCATTGGCAAATAATACAGACTTCAGGCGCTTGCGAAACTGCGGAAGAGACAAACTGAGGAATACTAGGAACTAATACTAGGAATAACACTGAGGAATTCCAAATCATGTAGTTGTATTGCCTTCAAAAGTACTTAATGCAGCTGGACAGATGGTTTTGCTTGATGCTGTAGCCAACCTAAAGTATATGGGCAATGAAATTCCAAAAACTGGGTAGTGAATTCCAAAGCAACGGACAAGTTGAGGAACGGGGTATCCAAGAGTTTCAGTGCAACCAGCATAACAAGGAATGTTCTCAAAAAGGGCTTTCTTTGGAATTTGCCAAACGTTAACTCACTGAACCGCAACGATGAATCGTACGTCAAGGAATCTAATCTAAGAACTTCTATAGCGCAACTGCAATAATGCTCAAGGCATCAGTCGATGGTCGCTGCTAAGTGCACTAGAATCATGATAAGCTGATGACAAACTGGAGTAGGGGGTCAGTAAAACAATCGTGTCACGGATAGCTAATAACTGCATATATGTCCTAGTGGTTATAACCACGTAGTTAATCTGACCTTTTGCAAACATAGATCCATCTGACAATGAGCGCATCTATTGATAGAAATAATAATTACTTTTGCTACAAAATTATACTTAATTCATTACAGTTTTTACCAAACATGAAGGTTTCCGTCCAAAGAGATAATGCATTCGTTTGGTTAAAATCATACTAGCTCAAAATAAATCATAAATCATAATAATAAAATCATAATAGTCGTGGAAGAAGTAGTAGTAATGAAGTTGATGATAATGATGGTGATAGCGATTATGATAACCAAGATGAGGGGCAGGAAGATAAAGAGGAGGATAACGAAAACAAAATCGTTGTGAAGCCAAATTCCATGGTGAGTTCGGTCAAAAACAAAGGGGGATCCAGAAGACACTAAGACAGCCCACAGAGGCAATGATCAAAGAAGACGTGAGATTTTAGTTGAGATCTGAAGGCCAAAACATACATTGCCGAGCGAATATTTGCCGGAAGAGAGTTCCAGAGTCTAGGGCCAGCAAAAGAAAAGGCACGCCTGCGAGAACTGTCCTTGTAGACGGAATAGTCAGCCAGAAGACCTGGCCTGTGATAGTTATAGTACTTACAGTACACGACGGTTGTGTAAACCACACCCAAATGATGATGGTGAAGTTATGCTTAAGTAAAGGAGGTCAGATAACATTAGACAGAAGCACACGCTTCAGGTAGCACAAGGGGAAAACCGCTACGATCAAAGTGAGCGATAATGAGGTGAAATTGGCTTATTAAGTGATTTTGGTTAATTGTCTTTGAAGTGAGGCATCGCTTGTTATCAGTCAAAACAGGAACAAGCAGTTCAACATTAATTGAATTGTCACATCTTATTGTAATTTAGCATACACGAACAAATTGTGGTCTAAATATGGTGTCGGTGAACGTTCAATGACTTCAGATCATAATATATGTTGTAACATCATCATCATCATCGTCATCATCGTCATCATCATCATCATCATCAACAACATCACCAGCACTAGCAGGAGCATCATCATCTTTGTCATAACACCCTCTTCATAATCATGATCACCACCACCATCACCATCTGCCTTATAGTAATCACCATCATCACCGCCATCATCTTAATTGCCATCACCATCTTTATCGATAATATATCATGGTCGTCGTCATCAGCATCATCAACATCTCCAGTACCAGCATGAGCATCATCATCATAATTATCGTCATCATGACCTCCATCATCCTTATCGACATAATTTCACCGTCGTCGTCATCCATGCTCTTTATCTTCCTGCCCCTCATCTTCGCTATCACCACCATTATCATCAACTTCATTACTACTACAACTTCCACGACTATTATAATTTTATTATTATGATTTATGATTTATTATGAGCTATCATGATTTTAACCAAAGGTAGACATTTTCTCTTAGGACGGAAACCTTTATGTAAACTCAATGGTAAAAATGAAATGAATTAAGTATAATTTTGTAGCAAAACTAATTATTATTTCTATCAATAAATGCACTCATTGTCAGATGGTTTTATGTTTGCAAAAGGTCAGATCAACCACGTGGATATAAACACTAGCACATATATGCAGTTATTAGCTATCCGTGACACGACTGCTATACTGAACCCCCTACTCCAGTTTGTCATCACTTTATCATGTTTCTAGTGCAGTTGAAATTTTATACATGTATGTGTGTATATATGCGTTTGTATATGTTTGCATGTATGTATGTATGTATGTGTGCGTATGTATGTATTATTGTATTGTGTATGCTGTGTTGCATAAGTGATTGCCAGATTAAATAGAAAGGGGTTTCCCGATTAGAAAGGCTTGGATGTGAACGCCAATGGATGTTGTCGAAATCTGATCAACATGGGATTGCGTAATAAACTTAAGCATATTCAATTGCTTTGTGTACTAACTTTATGAACATTTATTTCTTTTTGTGTAATAATAATAATAATAATAATAATAATAATAATAATAATAATAATAATAATAATCAACAACGACGAAGACGACGACGACGATGATGATCATAATACTAATAAAAACACTACTACTACTACTACTACTACTACTACTACTACTAATAATAATAATAATAATAATAATAATTAGCAATAGTAATAGTAGTAATAATAATAATAATAGTAATAATAATAATAATTATAATGTATATCGGGAGATAATATAGAAACTACCTTTCTCCATCAGCGTTTATCAATAGCTATCCAGCTCTTCAATGCAGTCGCTTTCTGCAGTACCTTTTTCACCAAAAACCATCAGCGAAAATTAGCCTACCCAGAGTAATGTTTCCCTAATATTTATAGTTTTGGGGATCATAAAAACCTTGGGTAAATGATGATGATGATGATGACGATAATAATAATAATAATAATAATAATAATAACGACAAAAATAACACCAACAATAATAAGAATAACAACAACGATAAAAACAACAATAATAAAAACAACAACAATAATAACAACAACAACAATAACAACAACAACAATAACAACAACAACAATAATAATAATAATAATATTATTATATTATTATTATTATATTATTATTATTATTATTGTTGTTATTATTACTATTATTAGAATGCCGTGAAAATCCTTCAGTCTATTGGCAGTAACATAATTCATATAGGTGCTAAGGCACGGTGGTCTATCGGTAACGCATTTGCTTAATGATCATGCGGTTACTGGTTCGACTCCGTGTAACGACCCTAAGTAAGTTGTTTGCGCACACGGTGCCTCTGTCACCAATCAGTATAATTTGGTACCGGCGTAAGCTGGGAAGTAAACGGCAAGTCCTGCGATGCACTGGCCCCGTGTCCAGGACCTTGGGATTCGTCCATTGCCGCCTCAAGGGCCTAAAGAAAAGGAAATGAACGCCTCCCCTACATATCCTTGTGGGGCGTAGGATACTTTACTTTACTTTAAGATTAAGATGAATTGAGTCCAGGAAGGTGGACAAGGAAGTTGGAAATGGAAGCAGGTATACTACCACCTTTATCACTACTCACACAACTACCCCGACCAATCCCACTGCCACTCCCACTGCGCCACTGTCACTGTTTGTCACCCAATTATCGGTAACATTATAGTTAAACCTATTCGAATTTCACACGGGTCTCTATATAGCGTTTAAGGGACTCTGGTCTATAGCCACACACGTATGTGGCCTATATGTACACACAGATACATACATATAAATATATGTATATAAAATATACATACACACAACTTTATACATAAACGTTCACATAAACAGTTTATATACATACATTCATACAAAATACGTCTGAGAATATTAATTAGGGTAGTACATAGTCATCGTTGCCAGATGTTGTCTTCCCCCTTTGGAGAACCAATTAAGCATATGCTCAAGAGAGCAACAACCTCATTTAAACGAAGTAATTGGCCATAAAGGCCTAAGAAAACGGATACAGCGCCTAGCAGGAACACTACATCCTTGAAATTGACCCACTGTGTCACGGATTTGAGCTACGAACAGCAGTCTCCCTGACACACCTTTTCAGTTCAAATAACTAATAATCTTAATAATCTAATAACTTATATAGCGCCGTTATGATGACGCACAAAACATCAATTGACGGTCACTTGATGAGAAATATTTCTCCGATTACGATTACGATTGCGACTACGATCCTATAAACAGACACCATCTGTTTTTAGCGGAGAAATACTGGCGATATAATCGTAATCGTAATTGCACATTTATATAGCGCCTCTTCAGAATACTACTCAGTAGTGCTCCCGAACTGATAACAATTCGGAAAACACATTCGACATGAGTCACATAAACGATAGCGCTATATGAGTTGGCATACATCAAATTTTTGTAAACAATGCCAAATCAAGACCCCTAATTTTGACAAACACGTCGTAATTATAATTTGTAACTGCAAATTTGTATAGCGCCGCTTTAAGAGAATCTGCTCAAAGTCGATATTCCTTTTACAAACATACATGCATACATACATACATACATATATAGACACATACATAACTACATACACATATACATATACACATACATACATAAATACAAAATACATACATACATACATACACACATGCATATATCATATATACATGCATACATACATACACACATACATATACACATACATACATACACACAAAAATACATACATACATAGAGACATACAAACATAACATACATACATACATTGTGATGCCCGAGAAACGGCTCATTCTGGTAAGAAGAAACTGGAACAACGAGAAAAAAACAAGAAAACTGGGGTAAGCAGAACAGAAATTGGGAATAAGCTCCGTGACCAGCTGCCACTTCAAAGGAATTGTTGCCGGCTCTAGTGCTTAGATCAACAAGGACGAGACCTAAAAGAGTTCACTCGGTGGAATGTCTGCTACGCTTATTAGGCGTTAATAAATATCTGCTGCTTGTCAACGACTGCATCCGAGTACGAAACATTCTCCGAAAAGAAGGACCTCTAGAAAACAATTCAGAGAATTTGAGAAGAGAAATACTTTCAACGCAATCTGCCGTAGGCAGCTTTAGTTAGATTTAATAAACCAATTAATCCATCAACAAATCAAAGCCTTCTATCTGTTCAACGGCAACAGTGAAACTACTTAGTTACAGCGTAGGTTTAACAGATGGTTCTGGTGATGAAAAGGTCAAGCTAAAAGTGACAGAAGTCCCGCTTCAAATGAGATAACCGTGTCGTCTTTCTCATACATCATCTACGAATCGCGCAATGAGGCGAGTTTCCAATCTTTGAATTTAAGGCCTTTAGGGTTTTACGCAAATTGCGAACATTGACATCATCTTAGAGAAAATGTTACATGAGGCGCGAACATCGGCATCATCTTAGAGAAAGTGTTCCATGAGGCGCGAACATCGGCATCATCTTAGAGAAAATGTTACATGAGGCGCGAACATCGGCATCATCTTAGAGAAAGTGTTCCATGAGGCGCGAACATCGGCATCATCTTAGAGAAAATGTTACATAACGCGAACATTGGCATCATCTGAGAGAAAATGTTACATAACGCGAACATCGGCATCATCTTAGAGAAAATGTTACATGAGGCGAACATTTACATCATCTTAGAGAAAATGTTACATGATTCGAACATTGACATCATCTTAGAGAAAATGTTACATGAGGCGAACATTGACATCATCTTAGATAAAATGTTACATGAGGCGCGAACATCGGCATCATCTTAGAGAAAATGTTACATGAGGCGCGAACATCGGCATCATCTTAGATAAAATGTTACATAACGCGAACATCGGCATCATCTTAGAGAAAATGTTACATGAGGCGCGAACATCGGCATCATCTTAGATAAAATGTTACATAACGCGAACATCGACATCATCTTAGAGAAAATGTTACATAACGCGAACATCGACATCATCTTAGAGAAAATGTTACATGAGGCGCGAACATCGATATCGTCTTAAGCAGCGAATTGGTTCAGAAGACTGATCGGAAAAGAAAATTAAAACAGTAAATTTATTCAAACATGTGGGTTAATATAACACAAACAGATATGAATTACAATTGTATTATATTTTTAGGTAAATGCAACGTCCAATTTCATGTTGTGTTGTGTTCTGCCACGCTATGCTGTGCTATGATACGCTATGTGTTTTCGTTACGCGCGGTTACAATGCATGATGATACGTTACGTTATTTGTTGCGCAGTTACATGTACACTATGATGCTATGTAACAGTGAGGTAATAGGTAACAAAAACAATAAACCATAATAGATAGGAACAGCGATTGTGGAGAAACTTCCATAGAAAATTTGTTTACTTCATATGTAAGCGTAACACTTCATACTCATAGCTGACTCAGAATTAGCTTAAGGAACCTTTTTTCTACCTTTGTCTTCTTCTTCTTCTTGTTCATCGTCGTCGTCGGCGTCGTCGTCAACATCATCATCATCATAATAATAAGAATAATCATCATCATTATCATCATCATCATGATGCTCTTCTTGTTCTTCTTGTTCTTCTTCGTCTTCATACTCATCTTCTTCTTCCTCTTTCTCCTCCTTCTCCTCCTTCTCCTCCTCCTACTCTTCTTCTTCTTCTTCCTCTTCTTCGCATTCTTCGCATTCTTCTACCTTATTATCTTCTTTTCATTTTTATTCTCCTCCTCTTGCTCTTCCTCCCCTCCATCTCCTCTTCCTCGTCAAATTCTTGTTTTTCTTCTTCTTATTTACAGCTAGCATTCAGTTCCTTTTTTAATCATGAAAAACAACATTCCATCCATAAGCCAAAAAGACCTCATTCTTTTCTGTCGACGTATTTGAAACGAAATCCGAAGGAGCCGTAGGCGGAGGACAAAGGATGCGACATCCAGCTTCGTAGACCCGAAAAGGGAGGAAACCGGATGGAACTTCCTCTGTCGGATAATTAAAAGCCTGGGTTGAAATATCGGTTCTTAAGAAAAAGTATGATAACTATTTCGGCTATTGGATGACGAATATCAATGTCAGATTTTTTGCATGACTCAGTAGTTCGGATTGATTTCATAGCTGATAAACTGATCATATTACATCTGTATGAGAGTAAAGACGTGTTTTATGTGCGAGAAATTCTAAGCTGGTGTCTGGTGGTGGAGCTACTATTTATATCGTAAGTTCGAGATGTCTACAACGCCCAACGAAAGCCAAGTCGCGGGAACCAGCTTATTCACAGTCGCTCCGTCAAAACAAAATCGATAGACAGGAAGGATTCGATTCCAGGTCAAGATCTAAGAGTTAGGCAGGCAGACAGTCACACGGCTTTGGTGGATTGTGTCTGGAATTGAACAGGAAAGTGAGATAAAAAGTTGTCCAGCGGTAAGCAGTCCGCCTTCTAGAAATTACCTAAAAGGTGCTCGATAAATAACCATATAGGCCTACATAAACATGACTAGGGTGTGATTTTTAGTTGGCTGTTTTTGTAAGAAAGACCAGTGAGCAAGAGTGGGATGTATGGGAAATTTTTCTTTAATATGGGCAGGAATGAGATGTATGGGAAACCCGTCTTCACTGGCAACTGATTAACCCGTGGGGCGAGTTCCACTCCACCCCTGCAAGCCGCACTCTACGTCTACTGTATCCATGTATCTGAGCATTTATACAGCGCCTCTCGGGTGCCTTTCAAAAGCCCGAAGCACGCATGTCTGACAGGCTACACCCACCATACGAACTCACCAACACTTCACCTCTTGCAATATCTGTGCAGGTCTTTCACTCAGAACTGAAAACACTTCTTTCCACAAATCCTGTCCTCATTCTTCCTCTTCCTCTTATCTCTCTTTCCGGTTCAATTCCAAACACCATCCACCGTAGTCATCTGACTGCCTGCCCCTCTGCCCCTCTTGAAACCAAACCCTTCCCGTCTATCGATTTTGTTTTGACTAAGCGTCTGTGAATAATGTGGTTCCCGCGACTTAGCTTTCGTTGGGCGCTGTAGAATTCTCAAGCTTACGATTACGTATACAAGTGTGATTTAAGATAGATTGAAAAATTTAGGAGACTAAATTTAGGAGACTATTTGGTGAAACAGTGCGGATTCTCAGTGTAAGATCGTTCCAGAAGGATGACCCAGTACAAGTAGGCCACCTAATAAGACCAGAGCATCCTTTAATGCTAGACTTGAGCTCTCGTGTCTGTTAAATGGATAAATCGTTATTGTTATTACTTATGAATTGAATAAGCGAGGGTTATGCCATCTACTCTAGATACAGCCATTCTGTCACAATACAGTATGACGGTATTTGATATGTTTAAATTATCAACCGGCTTATACGTTAGTCACAACCATCGAGATCGCAATTCTTCGTCATCTTCATAGTCATCACCATCATTATCCAGGTGACAGTGACTTTTCTTCACATCTATTATGTATTATTTCTGGATTTATTATGCGCCGCTATCTAATGACTTAACATCAATCGATGGCGCCGAGCAATTGTGAGTTAAGGGCTTGCTCAAGGTCCCTACACAGTGACCGTCTTGGAGGAGGCTCGAACCCGTAATCTCCGAGTTATAACACAAGCACTCTATCCAATATGCTACCGTGCTCCACATCTAGTCTCTACGACCAGGGTTCGAATCCTAGACAACTCGTTTTAAGGATAGGTTGTGCGGTTTGTTTCTGTCGCTTGTGCGCTTCAGCAGAAATATCCCTCTAATCTATACATACAATTTATACATACATAATAAGTACTTTCAATCCATCTAATCATCGTTTTCAACGTCGTCGTCATCATCACTATCATCATCATCATCATTATAGTCGTATATGAAAACATTAAAAACCAAAGACGCTTTTCATTTGACAGTTTGAAGTTATCACAGTAAACTCTGCAGATGCAATAAAAATATGAATATTCGCGAGTCTGTCAACAGATAATTTATCTTCCAGACGTCTTTAGGTGAAGTTCAAAACTCGACTTTTAACTCAGGTTTCGTTACGGCTCTGTAATCATTCGCTTAACCTTCATCAAACATAACTTCAAATATTACAGAACTACTGACAGAAGTAGCTAAAAGCAAGCCATAACTTACTTATGCAGGTCAGAAGTAAATGTAAATGTACACGGTTTTACACAGCGAACGTATTAGTTTCAAATGGAAACGTTACGATTCAACAACAGCCCGTCTGCTTTCTTCTAAAGTAAACGTTGCCTAGAAGATGTACGACAGTGTGGCAATATTAATGGCAACTTCTATAGCGCCGATGTCTAATTTACAAGGCATCAACCGATAGTGCAAGGCAGGCCAATTATAATTACTTAAGCAAGATGATTCATGCAGAGTCGTTTTGTAGTCGGACACTATTAAATATTTACTAATTGCATCCATTGCTCGCGCAGTCCATAAATCTAAATTTGAGGCTAAAGCAACTTGTCCAGGGTCGTTAACGGAGCCTCAGCAGCTCCAATTATTCTTTATATTATTTTATTATTATTATTAATATTTTATTTTTAATTTATTATTTATCTTTTTACCCGAGGTCTATATGATCTCTCAGGATTTAACAAATTCTCCGGGAATGAAAAATTCTGGGATGGCTAGAAATCGTAAGGATCTGGCGGATTATTATTATTATTACTATTGTTATTACCATTATAATTATTATTATTTTACATTTATTACGCGCGATAGGTCAATAAATCCGAATCTGAGGCGCGAAGCAATTGTGAGTGAAGGACTTGCTCAAGGTCCCTACACAGGAACAGTCTTAGGGGAGGCTCGAACCCGTGCTCTCCGCGTAACACGCCGAGCGCTCTATCCAATCGGCTACCCAGTCCCATGAATTGCTGGATAGCACAGCAAATCCTCTACTGAATAAACTAGCGTTTACATAATAGGTCAGTCTATAGTCAGATATTAATTCAGTGTATCACATTGAAATAAACCTAAGCAGCTATTCGTTCACGGCTGCCAGAATCCACCGACAGTCGTAGGCCTTAATCGTGTCGGCAGTTCTTGGGTGATGCCTCCTGTGGAATTGTGGACTCTTCTGTCACGACTTATGGCAGATTAGAAGGTTAGCCGTATCTTCACATTTCTGTAAACAAGTTTCATAACGGTAGAGGTGATTCTGCGTTACTGTATCGACTCTGCTGGTAAGGAATGAAGATGATTCTTAGGTGATTCTTAATTGTTTTATTGACAGATGTCATAAGGTAGTCGTTCGGCCTTTATGCCTGGACAGGTATTATGAAGGTACAAAGATCCCTTCTTCACGGAGTACAGTTGGCTATTCACATCTGTCCCAGCAGTGATCGTAAGTGTGCATATATTTCATTGCTGAAGATCGTAATGATACAGTTAGTTCTTTCTATCTCTCTGGACGAAGATAGTAAGGATGCAGCCAGTTTTTCACTAATACCTTGATAACGATAGCAAGAGCACAGGTAGTTAGTTCTTTGATATCTTTATCAATAAAGTTTGTCAGAGTCCAAGTAGTTCTTCACCTCTCCATCGCCAAATATCGTGAAGCTGCAGATGGTTCTTCATTATACTCCATGCCAGATAGTAATTACACAGGTAGTTCTTCGTTATATCCTTAAACAGCGATATGAAACGGGTAGGTAGTTCTTCATAATATCCTTCGCCAACGATATGGAACGGGTAGTTTTCATATCTGCCTCTTCAGATCTCATAAGGGTACACTTGGTTCTTCGAAGAAATAAATCTCTTGACAAAGACAGCAATGACACACCCTAGCATCTGACTGATAACCCTCTTCGGAAGCCACAACAACATTTGCAGCAGGTACCTGGGGACTACCACCCGGCTAAACTTCGCTGAGGTTGAGGGCTGATCGGAGATAGTTGGTGGTGGCTGTATCACGTGATGACGATTCGCTGTTGTTGTATTTGCGTTTCGCCTGGTTGAAGAACCGCCCACATACCTGTTGTATCGACTTCAAGGTCACAGCGATCTGGAGGACACAGAAAAGGTCAAATGAAGGACGAAGTATGACCTTGATAATGCTGGTGTTGATGATGAAGCATGACCTTGATAATGCTGGTGTTGATTATGATGACGATGGTGGTGGATCTATCCTACCTGGAACCGAACCTTCCTGCCTATCGATTTTGTTTTGGCTAAGCACCTGAGAATAAGCTGGTCCCCGTGACGTGGCTTTCGTTGGGCGCTGTAGAAACCTCGAATTACGATAACGATTGTAACTGGTTTTGTAAATAATATTTTCATGGTTGTGATCATTATTGTTATTAGTAGTTTGGAACATCAATATTGTTAACACCATCGTTATCGTTATTATCATTATTATCATTACAATCACCATATCCATCATCATCATCATCATCATCATCATCATCATCATCATCATCATCATCATCATCATCATCATCATCATCATCACCATAAACGTCATCATTGTCATTATATTATCATGATCATATTCGTCATCAAACATGACTTATTAATTATTATTGAACTTTCACGACTGCAGCTGCTACTTCTGCTGCGGCTGGTGACAATAATGACGATGACCGGTAATTTGATCACAGAAATTTCAACCAATTATTTGAGTCCTATAGACCCATGACTGTTTTAGCACATCATATATATTACCTACATAATAGCAGCATATAATCGGTATATAGCAGTATTTAATATTATCTATTTAGCAGTATACATAGCACTTTCTCTAGCAATTGACAATTTAAAAGCAACCTAGCAGTTCTTTACTCATGGTGCTACATAAATTGTTACATTATTACATTATTACAGTTACAAATTCCATATCGCCAAAGATACCAGCACCTAAACAACTCCTTGATGATTTGCTGACCTGTTTGAACGTAGGTCGACTGTCTGCGTTTTGAGTCCAACATGCCTTCATCAATTCCCTGAACGGTGGAAGGGTGGTAAGCAGTGAATCAACAGGCGGTCGCGCACCTTGCAAAACCAAGTCTATCACCTACAGGTACATAAGCAAGCGCGTAATGTACAATGACGTAAGAACTATAAACACAGTGTCCAGAAAAAAACCGCCCTTGACCTGCAGATTTATGTTAATACATGCTTTTTTGCTGCATCATATATGTATTACTATGAAGTCAGGTTTGATTAGAGTTAAGCAGCGGATGGAAGAGTGCTTACCTGTTCCTCCGTTGAGTCCTCGAATGGATCCTTGTAGGAAGCGATTTCCCAGCAGGCCATAGCAAAGGAGTAGACATCGCAGGCTGTGCTGAAGACTGTCCTATCCCTCACTTCCTCCTGGGCTGTCGGACAGCGCAAAATCTCAGGAGCAGTCCACCGAACTGAAGCTGGATAGGCACAGCGCTCCTTCTGACCTACATATTATGCAAATAATTAAAAAATCTAGGTCAGCAGTGCCAAACGCAGAAAATCTGGTGTAAAGATATTCAAGATTGCCAGAAAGATGACGGCGTATGACGCTACTAAGTGTAGAATCACTCTATCAGTGTTATTGTCTATCTTTCGTCTAGGGTCATTATTTATTTACATAATGTTCATTCTTTATGTAATTATATGTTCGTTTCATTTATTCGTTCTATTGTTCAATAATTTATTTATTTATTTATTTACAGTAGCATCTAGTTCCGTGGTCGCATTCGCTTCGCAGTCGTTGAACGATTCTCGTCAGACCGAAGTCAACTACCTAAAGAAGAAGAAGAAATTCCAACTGAAAATGAATGACGACCATGACGATGACGATATGACGAAGTGCGAAGTCACGACCATGACTACGGTGAAGCCAAAACCATTATGATTGCGTTAATGACTATGACCATGCCGATGACGATAATTACTATGACAAAGGTAAGACCATGACGATGACGATAATGGCAGCGACAAAGTCACGACCATGACGGCGACTATGATGACTATGACGAAGTTTAGGGCTTGAGGAATGTAGCGTTAGATTAGGTTTACCAGCAAAGGGTTTGAGAGGGTTAGGGTTAGGAATAGGGTCAAGAGCTTAGAGTGTAATGAGATTATGGTTTACATTAGGATTAAAAGTTTATGGTCAGAGAAGGTCATGGTTGGTCGTGAAGCAGGGTAGCCGATTGTCTAGAGCGCTTGGCTTGTAATGTGGAGAGTACGGGTTCGAGCCTCACCTTGGACGGTTACTGTGTAAGGGACCTTGCGAGCAAGTCCTTCACTCACAATTGCTTCGCGCCTCAGATTCAGATTTACTGACCTTGCGCACATAATAAATGCAATATAATAATAATAATAATAATAATAATAATAATAATAATAATAATAATAACAACAAACAATAAAAAATAATAATAACAACAATAACAATAATAACATGCTCCAGGCTGAGGTCTACCTTAGCTTTTCCGTAAGGATCGATGAGAATGTTGGCACAGCGAAGATCTCGGTGTAAAACTGGGTGCTTGGCCGAATGTAGGAAGGCCATTCCATCTGCCACTTGTATACACTGCAATGAAATACTACGATTTAACCAGAAAATCAATTTCGCCAATATTCTTCAATCATTTCTGTAATCAAATTCTCAATTAAACAACCAATTAAAAATACACATTCGAATATAATCACTCCAACTAATACAGTATAATCTAGTCTGGTCTGGTCTAATCTGTTCTGATCTGTTCTGTTCTGTTCTGGTCTGTTCTGGTCTGTTCTGATCTGTTCTGATCTGTTCTGATCTGTTCTGATCTGTTCTGATCTGTTCTGATCTGTTCTGGTCTGTTCTGGTCTAGTCTAGTCTAGTGAGTATAATCTAATCTATTCTGGTGATTTCTACAGCGCCGGTATCATAATGTGTCAAATTGGTCTCTTCCAACCTCTTGGGTGCCGGATTTCATTACTTATAGAACCCTCGCATGGTCCTACTCGTCTCCACAATGTGCATTGTGTCCAAACAGCCGCCGTTCACCATTTTTAACCGGTTTAATGATAGATCTGTGATTATTTAGCACCACTGTAAAGAATTAAGACAGGTGAGTGTTTTAACTCACGTGTTTGATCCTCTGATACCAGCTGTACTGTTCGATCTCCATGCTATTGATCTTCTCCTTGAGTGAATCACCTTCGATCAGTTCAGTGATGACGTACGGCTGACGCGTCTCGATGCAGATTCCGAGCACAGGGACGAGATTTCGATGGCGCTGGTGCCTAACATCAATAATACATCGATTAGGTGATCAATAATCAATCAATCAGTCAGCTTACAAGGTGGGTGATGGATGGAATGAAGGAAAGAAGGAAGGATAAAGGAAAGAAGGAAGGAAGAAAGCGACAGCGAGAGGAAGGAGGGAATGGTATGTAGATGGATGGGAAGTTGAAAGGACGGATGGATGGATCAACGGACAGATGGATTAAAGGATAGATGAATAGACGGATGGACGGATAGATGAACGGATAGATAAATATACGGAGAGATGGATGGATAGATAGAAGAAAGGACTGACGGATGGATGAGTGAATGGATGGATTGATGGGGGGATATACGGGTAGATGGATAGATGAATGGATGAATAAACGGACATAAAAATGGATGGAGGGATGGAAGGGTGGATGGATGGATGGATGGATGAATGGATGGATGGATGGATGGAGGGGTGGATGGATGGATATATGTGGAATTCTTACGCGAGTCGGAGGACTTCGTGTTCTATCCAACCGAAGTCTGCCTCCGTCATTTGGTTCTGGTGTAATCGAACTGTGATCCTTTTGACGGCCACTCGTCGTTTTTTCCACTCAGCCAAATACGTGTCGCTGAACAGACCTCCACCCAACCTACAATTCATATCAGACGACAAAACATATACTATTACAATATTATAATATTACATATTACTGTATATCATGTACATATATATATATCGTAATTCCAAGATTTCTACAGCGCCCAACGAAAGCCGCGCCGCGGGGACCAGTTTATTCACAGGCGCTCAGTCAAAACAAAATCGATAGGCAAAAGGGTTTGGTTCCAGGTCAAGATCCAAAAGTCAGGCAGAGAAACAGCGTGGCAGCTACGGGGGGTGATGTTTGAGATTGGAGCGGACAGAGAGATAAGAGGAAGAAGTGTAGAATAAGTATAGAAACTTATATGACACTCGCAGGCATTCTTACAATGTCGTTAACATTGGAAGTCGTTAACAGATACTTTCGACATAACATGAGCAGGCAAGGAGATTGTTTGGCAAGAGAAGTAATGCAGGATACTACTCCTGGATCACGAGCACGTTGGAGATCGAGAACATCATGGATATATAAGATAAGCATTTACGAAGTATATGTATGTATCATTAAATTTGTATAGCGCCTTTTAAGTAACTCAAAAAGGCGCAAGTGTCATTTACTGTATTGTATTATTGTATTGTATCATATTGTAGTGGAAGTGGAAGAAAGACACGCTTGGAGACGACGACCGAAGACGGCTAAATACACAAGATAGTACCCTAGATATTCTAGATAATAATAATAATAATAATAATAAACAATAACAATAATAATTAGCAACTTCTAATGCGCCGGTGTCTAATGCACAAGGCATCAACCGATGGCGCACCAAAACCAAGCCACAATCAGGTCAATAGCCAGAAGGTCAGTGAACACAGTGTACATATACGTATGATATGTACAAACTACGAAATTTGTCCGTGGTCTATATATACTTCGGCCTAATTGCGAGGTAAAGCAGGCCATCTATTGTGATAAAATTATCGTCCTCTGTCTAAATATTTAACCATGAACAGGGCATTCTAAAGGAGGTCTCAGCTTCAAAACCTAAAGTCAATTGTTTCAAGAAAGGGGGCTAACTGATATGTGGATTTAACCTCTGTCCGATATCGAGCTGGTGCCTGGGGATGACACAGTTGTCGAGTACTGGTGCCCTGCTGTGCTGACCCGGTGACCCGTAGTCGCGATAGTCGGGCGAAGACAGCTTGACCGTTGAAACATAGTGTCCATCGACGTCAGAGCTGTCCATTGTCAAGCGAGAGGAATGCATCGCCGCTGAAAACAGAAAAGACAATGTAATACAACACAATACGACATTATACAATTTGATACAATAAGATACAATACAATAAAATGCATTACAATACGATACAATACAATACAGTATGACAGGATACAATACAATATGATACGACACGATGCAAAGCAATACAATACAATATACAGAAAACATGACATCATCACCACCACCATCATCGTCAGTGACTCTGGTTTTGATCCCAAGAGCATCAGTCACAGTTTACAAATAGTATAGAATAAACTAACATAGGCCTAGTAATCTTAATAATCTTAGTAATCTTTATAGAGCGAGTGAGCTGAACAGAGTCAATGATCTAAATAGAGCAAGCGATGAAGCTAGATCGAGTGATCGCGGTGTTAAACATTATTACGACTATCAATGCACTGTTATTCAATAGATGGCAGTAGCAGTAATGGACTTCTTAATTTGTTCGTTAGAGGGCAGAGGTGAGTACTCTTACAGTGATATATAGTTTGAGTTTGACTATGGCGATGAGACAGTCCAGAATTTTAGTTTTGATCATCTTTAAAGAAAATAATTGAACTTTATTTCTATGTTCCTTATTAACTTTATCATGCGGGTGGTACTAACTCGGAACGTAGCCATAGGCACCGGTCGAGACGAAGCTTATTCCTCCCTTCTTACAGCACACGCCTGCAACGAACACAGCGGCGGCGAGAATGGCAGCATTGATGACAAGTATCAGCCAGATGTACTTGGGTCTCTTGTCTGGCAATGCGCGGCTCGCAGAAGCATGCTTTGTATCAGCAAGAGACAGATCGATCGATGCTTCTGCAACGAAGCAATGAAACACATAGATAGCCATGACTTAGATTAGATAAGATTGGAATGAATTAATAATAATTTTAAAATAATTAGCAACTTCTAATGCGCCGGTGTCTAATGCATAAGGCATCAACCGATGGCGCAAATTAGAATTAGATTAAACACAACCCACCCTAACAGCTCTCTCCCCATTCTCTCTGTGGTCTTCTGGCAACCGCACGTGGTTCTTGTGATGGCATCTTTGGACAACCCCACTGACTTGACGCAGTGCTCGTGAATTAGCTGGTGCCCTGCGCTTAGCTTTTAAGTAGCACTTTAGAGAAAGAGAAGGGTTCCTCAAAGCTGGTGATGTTGAATTCCATATTTGTTGAACATCATGCGAAAAGTAAATAGGGATGGACAAATGATCAAAGGCAATGAACCACGTCATGATCAAAAACAATAAACCATTGTTTCATGATCAAAGGTGCAACAAGCAACGACTGTCAAAGGCAAAGGAAATTTAAGCCTGGATGCAATTACAATAACGTATGGCATGAACGACGCCAAAGATACTATGACAGTGATGATAACGACGACAACGATGATGATGACGGCGTTTATAGCCAGTCAGTATGACATGTGAAGATGGACAAACGCCATGTAAGTAACACAAATAAAGTAAATAACAAAGTAAGTAACCTGATCGGTTGATTTGGTGGAAGTCTGCGGCCGTGGTTAAAATCGAACCCACGACCTGCTTTCGTTGTCGTTCATCCACTAAATAATCGGCAGGAGGGTTCAGCCAGTCCTCAGTGCAACCATTTGGACAACAGCATCGATGACGCAGCTCAAAGTGCTTCCGGTGCAACAAAGACAACCAAGGTCATTGCAAAGACAACGTATGTCTTATTATGGCATTTATCTGTGTTGTAACGTATTTCAACAAAGTGCATTTTATTTAAGGGTATTGCGATGCCTATTTTTGTATTATTTTGACAGATATTGCGACATGTTGTACTGCTTTGCATTTGTGTTCTATTTTGTTGCATAGTATTTGTTGTAGAGGTTTTTCATTGCATTGTATTTTGTCATATTGGATTGTAATGTATTCTGTTGTATTGTATTTTGTTGTATTATATTACACTGTATTTTATTTTATTGTATTGCATTGCATTTTGTTGTATTGGATAGTATTTTGTTTTTTGTATTGTATTGTATTTCGTTTTCTTGTATTATATTGTATTTTGTTGCATTGTAGTGTAGTGTATTGTGTTGGTGAATTTATATAGCACCCCGCAGGGAACAAGATAACATGGGAGCTACAGACTGTCATGAAAGCCAAGCGGAACAAAAGCTATAGTGATAACCAAGACATTGAACGCAATTGCAGAAGAGTTGAGTTCTTAAACAGTCGATGTGTAAATGTATTTACATCGGATTAACAGGAGACTGGGGACAATGCTATTCTATCAGACACTTTATGTTACGCCATCTAGTGATGCCTGGTGCATAAACTGCGGGCGCCATAGAAGCCAAAAGATTAGACTTACAATTTATGTAGCGCTTGATTCGTGATGAGATAAAGAAAGTGAATGAGGGGAGGTACGTAAGTGTTCAGACTTGGAGCGCCATTACAAAACAACATGAATACATCATAATACAATGGAATAAAATGCTAGAGAATACAATAAAATGCTAGAGAATACAATACAATGCTAGAGAATACAATACAATGCTAGAGAATACAATAAAATGCTAGAGAATACAATACAATGCTAGAGAATACAATACAATGCTAGAGAATACAATAAAATGCTAGAGAATACAATAAAATGCTAGAGAATACAATACAATGCTAGAGAATACAATACAATGCTAGAGAATACAATAAAATGCTAGAGAATACAATACAATGCTAGAGAATACAATACAATGCTAGAGAATACAATAAAATGCTAGAGAATACAATAAAATGCTAGAGAATACAATACAATGCTAGAGAATACAATACAATGTTAGAGAATACAATAAAATGCTAGAGAATACAATACAACGCTAGAGAATACAACACGATGCTAGAGAATACAACACGATGCTAGAGAATACAATGCAATGCTAGAGAATACAATGCAATGCTAGAGAATACAATGCAATGCTAGAGAATACAATGCAATGCTAGAGAATACAATACAATGCTAGAGAATACAATAAAATGCTAGAGAATACAATAAAATGCCAGAGAATACAATACAATGCTAGAGAATACAATACATCTTTGGCAATACCTTGTCATATGAAGCAAAGTTGATGTGATGTAGAACAGCATCGTCCACTTTCGTTCTGTTGTAATCGCAAACTAAATGGATATAAACTTTTCTTCGAGTCTTTGTCCTGAAAGATTACAAATCAAATCAAATCAAATAAGATTAGACTGATTTCCCGCTATCTTGTCCAAATGTCACTTAGGGAAAATCTTCTGTTACTGCTCTATTAGATACATGACATGAAACCACTGGGAAAACTGTACCTACTCACAATCGCACTCTTGCGTTTTTGTTCTCATGTTATTTGCCAGATAGCGCCAGCGCTTATGACCACAAACACAGCCGCAACATACCCGCCCACGTCGAAGGCTATTTTGTAATAATACCGATAATAATAATTATATAATAATTAATACCGACCCGGCACTGCATTTCAATTGCCAACAACAACAATAATAATAAAATAATAATAATAATAATAATTTTCACCAATAACAACATGTAATAGACTTTCGTTCGTGTCGTTAACCTGGGCTTGTTTCAAGTACTCAAAGTGCGAATATAAATAATTGAGTAGCGAGTACTCAGCGAAACATATATATATACATATATATGTTTATATATATGCATATATGTGATACATTGGTTATTCTTCAACTTACCTAATTCCTCTAAAAACGATTGTTGGAGTTCGTTTTTGAAGGCTGTCACTTGGTTGCTGATGTTGTGCATCTGTTGCATCGTTGTCCTGGGCTTCGTTCGTCCTGGTTGTTTTTCCAGGCTCCTCTGACCCACTTTGATCCATCGTTTCCGTTGTAAGACTAATCCTTGATGTAGTCACTGGCAATACTGTGCTCTGCGACTCTTGTTCCCCTTCTTTTAGCTTGCCTTTTCTTTCATTTTCTCGCCTCCTGCCATTTTTTCCAGAAGCTCTTTCCAGATCATCTACTATTTCTCCATTTTCGTTCTTAGAGTGGAGAAATTCTGATTTCCAATCCTCTTCTGCGTCCTCAGATCTGCTTGTTTTAGATCCATCGTGGAATCTCTTTCGTCGGTCGATTCCAGCAAACGATCCATTAAACTCCGAAGAAATGCTATGGTCTGTTGGAGTAATTTGTCGCAATATGTCCTCCGCATTTGCAACGCTAGCGTGTTCATCTGTTTTAGCAATCACTGTAGCGGGAACAACAATTGCAGCATTACCAATATTAGCTAAACTGGCAGTGTCAGGCAAGGTAGAATAGATGGCAGCACTGTTCGAATCTGTCGTTTCATCCTGGGATGATGTCTTCGAGGTATGAGTTACGAGTTGTAAGTGATTCGTCGTTTTGCCATTCCCGTTCTTAACGCCGCTCGAGTCGGGTTGATTCGACGCAGTACTTGGAAGAATGTTCTGGAATGTTTCGACGACTGGACGTCGCATCAAAGTGAACTTGGCATTCCTGTGGATCCCTAGGGAGAAGTATTCTCCCACCGATCCCCTGCGACGCCACTGACAAACCTGCAGTCACACAAGAAGGCTTTTTAGTTAGTTAGTTAGTTACCTAGGCAATTGATATAGCGCCTCTTATTTACCCCTTAAGTAGTCACGTTTCGGCTCTTTGAGAGATACTTCAAAGCTACATCTATCCTAACCTGATATAACTTTATATTATCTTACCTTCTCTATACCTTACCTCACCGTTCCTTACCTTACCTTATCCTACTATATCCTACATGCCTAACCTTGTCTTACCTTACCATTGCCTTATCATACCTTACCTTACTTTGCCTTGCTATACCTTACCTTCTCAGACTGTACCTTACCTTATCTCACTTCATCATTCCTTACCTTACCTTATCCTACCATATCTTACCTTCCTAACCTTACCACACTGGTACCAGTTACCTTATTGTACTTGACCTTAGCTTATAACCTTAGATAGAAAAACAGTACAAGATTAGAAAAAGATCTGGACCAGTACATTGGCTTATGGTAAACAAGAAATGCGCAGAAGGCATACTGGATGTCGGTCTGAGACCTTGGGTCCAGTTCAGCTTCCTCCGGCAGCAGCTATGATGCGTGTAGGCTTAGAAACAACAAGCTATTGCAAGGTTTGAACCGTCGACCTCGCAATAAGCATTAACTCAGCCATCCCAATAAACCAGACCATCAACTTGATGTCCATTTCATGTGATTTTACCCTAATAGGCCCTATAACGTGAATTTGATGTGAATTTCACGTAGGTATCTTGTCCGGAATGTAGGCTACTTTCCAGCCAAGTGATTTGTACCAGCGTTTTATAGTCCAAATAGTATTTTGAAAACACATACTGTACATTAACCTACCGAGGGAAAGTAAAGTACTTTTGATAAGTAACACTGGCCAACAGAAAAAAATTTTTTTCTTGTTGCCTTCGGTTTTAGACCTGTTCTTGGGGTAATTTTGGGCGCTGATTCAGAAAATGTCATTGGATTGAGTGCATCAGGTCTAGTTTCTGAGATATCGTCGATTTTGTAAAGAGAACCCAGTCCACTCTTTAAACGATGTCTTTGGCAAAACTAAAATGTCATAATAAGCTTTATTTATGGCTAATTATAATTCTTGCTGATTCATATAATGCCTACATCCTTATAATGTAAAATCAGCATATCTTGCCGCGTGCTGAGATATTGCTGATTCAACGAAATAACTATTCCGTAGCCTACAGCTTACTCAGCACTAAATTCATGGCCTCATTTAGAATTTATTTGTGCTTATACAGCGTTTCATGGTTTCGAACTATGTAAATAGATTATGCTGAAGTCAGCATTTATAGCCTATATAAACCGCCTCTTGAAAGCTAGAGCAGCCGCAGTCGTCTTAGGGCATATTAAGAGTTGGTCGCAAGAACAATCTGTGAATGTGAGCATTAAATAACTACATGTTCTTACTATTTTTTAGGTTAGTCATTTAATTCCTCAGATGCGAACATCCTTAAGGTTATGGCTACTTCCAGACGGAGCTGCATTAACCATCCAGACATATTCTGCTACATTTGTGGGGAATACACACTAAAAGCAAACAGGAAACCGATTTCTGAGTTTGTAAAAAGAGCATATGTAGGTTATTTTGGTGTCAAACTTGGAGATCAAGATAAGCAATGGGCTCCTCATACAGTATGCAAAACTTGTATTGAACAATTGCGCCACTGGACAATTGGAAAGAGAAGCTGCCTGAAATTTGGTGTACCGATGGTTTGGAGGGAACAGATAAACCACTTGGACGACTGTTACTTTTGTTTGGTTAATATCATAGGCATCAATCGAAATAATCGTCACAAGTTGTCTTACCCTGATATACCTTCAGCCAGGAGACCTGTTCCGCATTCGGATATTGTACCAGTTCCACCTTTTCGCGAACTACCTCAGCTCTCAGACGATGAGACTTGCATGTCCAATATCGGACAAGATGACGAAAGTGAAGAAAGTGGGGGCAGTGACAGTGATTTCCAATCAACTTCACACAGTGAACGTTTTGACCAAAAAGAGTTGAGTGATCTGATCAGGGACTTAAATCTTTCCAAAGAGTCCTCTGAATTGCTTGCGTCCAGACTAAAGGAAAAGAATGCACTTCAGCCTGGAACGAAAATTACAATTTATAGAAACAGAGAAAAGGATTTGCTGCCATTCTTTACCGAAGACAACAACCTAGTATTCTGTAATGACATCAGCAACTTATTGAAGAAAATTGGTCTGTCGGATTACAGCCCAGATGAGTGGCGTCTTTTTATCGACAGTTCAAAACGTAGTCCGAAATGTGTGCTTTTAAATAACGGCAACAAATTTGGTTCTATTCCAATCGGTCACTCCACCAGGATGAAAGAAGAGTACAATGCCATCTCTTTAGTACTGGAAAAGATAAAATACAAAGAACATCAATGGGTAATTTGTGTAGACTTGAAGATGGTAAATTTCCTCCTTGGTCAACAAAGTGGCTACACAAAGTATCCCTGCTTTTTGTGTCTTTGGGACAGTAGAGCCAAGCATGAACATTGGACAAGAAAAGATTGGCCTTCGAGGAAAGACATGGTGGTTGGAGCTCAAAATGTAATCAAGGAATCTTTGGTGGCACGAGATAGGATCATACTGCCACCACTACATATAAAGCTAGGCCTGATGAAACAATTTGTCAGGGCTTTGAATAAAGAAGGTTCATGCTTCGAATACATAGTACACAAGTTACCAGGAATTACAATGGAAAAATTGAAGGCTGGAATCTTCGATGGTCCACAGATCAGGCAACTTATGACTGACCCACTTTTCATACCATCAATGAATGAAATCGAATCTTGTGCCTGGTCTTCCTTTGTTCTTGTAACTAAAAATTTTCTTGGCAACAAGAAGGCAGACAATTATGCACAACTAGTAGAGGATAGACATGGTGGTTGGAGCTCAAAATGTAATCAAGGAATCTTTGGTGGCACGAGATAGGATCATACTGCCACCACTACATATAAAGCTAGGCCTGATGAAACAATTTGTCAGGGCTTTGAATAAAGAAGGTTCATGCTTCGAATACATAGTACACAAGTTACCAGGAATTACAATGGAAAAATTGAAGGCTGGAATCTTCGATGGTCCACAGATCAGGCAACTTATGACTGACCCACTTTTCATACCATCAATGAATGAAATCGAATCTTGTGCCTGGTCTTCCTTTGTTCTTGTAACTAAAAATTTTCTTGGCAACAAGAAGGCAGACAATTATGCACAACTAGTAGAGGATATGCTTCTTCATTTCAACAAGCTTGGCTGCAACATGAGCATTAAAGTCCATTATCTCCACAGTCACTTAGATCGCTTTCCAGAGAATCTTGGTGACTTCAGCGAAGAGCAAGGTGAAAGATTTCACCAAGACATCAAAACAATGGAAAATCGATATCAAGGAAGATGGGATGCACACATGATGGCAGACTATTGCTGGAATATTATGCGCGATTGTTCCGGCAGATGCCACACTCGGAAATCGTACAAAAGGAGCTTCTTCGGTGTCGAATGACTTGAAATTTTTATAACAAACTTGTTCTGTTTGGTATCATATAAGTACAGTTTCGGGAAAGTAAAGTACTTTTGATAAATAACCAATTCGCTATGCGATGAAGATTACATTACACTACACGATAAAGATTACATTACACTATATAACGTCACGGCAAACTACCCTTAAGCATTATCAACATACTTCATATTCATTACATTACATCGAGTATTTTTGCAATAAAACTTTGCATTACGTAAGTTTATCAAGTACTTTTAGATTTAGCTATTAATCTTAATAAAATATAATAATCAATTTGGTGTTGTTGGAATAACGACTTACGGCAACGTAGTGACATTGGTCGCCACTTCCTTCATGAGGATCAATTGGCTCGTTGAACGATAGGCAGGGGTTGTATGAGTAATTCCAACCGTCGGAGTCGCCCTCAGTCACGAACCTGCAGTACAGGAAATTCCCTTTACTGATCAACACCATCACGCATCATTCATGTTTTCCTAGAGGGCACAGGAAAATAATTTTGCGTAACAATATAATGAGCCAATTCTACCTACCTATGTATCTATGTATTTATCTCTGTATCTATCTGTCTGTCTGTCTGTCTGTCTCTCTATCAATCAATTAATCAAACAAGCAAATCAATCAATCGGTCAATCTGTATATCTATCAATCAATCTAGCTATCTATTTAGAATAATATCAATATATATCTATGATAGAAGCTATATAGATATATAAGTATTTAAATATCTATCTACAATAATACCAATAATATATAAATATCTATCTAGGTATCTACAATAATATCTGACATATGTCTGTGATTGATGTCTATCTGGATATCTAGATATCCAGACAGATATCTGGGTATATACATAATACATACATACATTCATCCATCATAGCATCTCAGTTTCTAGGAAAAACCTGTGAGGCAGGATAAGGTCGACGTCAACGGCCCTGGCAGCCGTATGTATGCATTCATGTATGTATGTATGTATGTGTGTATGTATATGTGTATGTATGTATATTTGTATGTATACATGTATGTGTATATATGTTTGTATGTGTGTGTACGTGTGTATGGATGTATGTATATATGTATGTGTATGCATGTATGTATGTATGTATGTGTGTATGTATATCAGGCCCTAGAGCCTGTGGTTGAAGAACAATCTATTTAAGCAACGCCTCATGCAGATTCGACCCCACGTGATCTTTCAAGGCAATTAATATTCTGTTTAAGAAACGACCTAAGCAGAATCATCCTCACGTGGTACAATGTCACATGATATCGCTATGTAAGGGATGGTGTTACTGTTTTTACCATATTTATTTTATTATTATTATTATTATGACGTATTATGTATTATTTATTACATATTGTTCTATGACATATAATATATTATGTATTGTGTAATATATATTATTATTGTTATTGTTCTTGTTGTAGTTGTTGTTGTCGTCGTTATTATTATTATTATTATTATTATTATTATGACGTATTATGTATTATTATTACATATTATGTATTATGACGTATTATATATTATGTATTGTGTAATATATATTATTATTGTTGTTATTATTGTTGTTGTTGTCGTTATTATTATTACTTATTATTATTATTATTATTATTATTATTACGCAAATTCGTAACGTGTGCAAGGTCATACATATGTTCGAATCTGATGCGCGGTTAATCAGTCACAAGATGTTGATGCAACTATATATCCAGATGCTTGAAAGCCGGTAAAAATAGTGAGTTTTGAGACGTTTTTTCGAAGAAAAAAATGTTCAAGAGTTTTGAAGAAAGAATGATAGTCGGTTCCATTCCTGCTGCCCTAAGAAATGGAATCGACTACCAATTTTTCATCAGTCATCAACTGAAGCTTCATAAGAAATGATTTAGACTGGATGTGAGAAAGAATATTTTGCCAATACAGTTGTGAACAAGTAGAACGGTCTCCACTGGGCTCTCTGGCATCCTTTAGAAGTCCAGCGATCGAGTGGCAGAATTGGGAAAGTGAGTTATTTAGACAGTAGTCCTCCGCGCATTTATATATCTTAACACACGGCGATGCTTCTAAATTAGTACACCTCTAATCGTAATCGGATTAAGTAATTCCGAGATTTCTACAGAGCCCAACGAAAGAACGAAAGCCGCGCCGCGGGGACCAGCTTATTCACAGGAGTTCATCCAAAACAAAATCGATAGGCAGAAAGGGTTCGGTTCCAGATCAAGATCAAAAAGTCAGGCAGAGAGACAGCGTGGCAGCTACGGTGGGTGATGTTTGGGATTGGAGCGGAGAGGGAGATAAGAGGAAGAAGGGGTGTCAGGGTATGATCTGTGAAAGAGGAATGTTTTGAGTTTTGAGTGAAAGGCCGAAGCAGAAATTGCAAGCGGTGAAGCATGGATGAGTTTGTATGATGGGTCAGAAAACGTCGCAATTCTGGGGGGAGTTTATTCCAGAGTGGTGGGACGAACTAGCAATCCCTATACAGCCTTCACTGTTAGTTTTGCGGTCTCACAGCGGATCGAGAAAAGTCGTTGAAAAGGTCAATATATATATATATATATATATATATATAATGTTTTTGTCAGCTTTGCAGTGATTTATCTTATCACTCGATTAATCAATTAATAAATCGCCAGCCTGTCGGGTGATAAACTATCGGTTGAAATCTTGATTATTTGCTAATCTCGCCTTTGCGAATTGTCAAGTTATCAAATCCTATCAATCAGCCTTTCTCGCAACACTTATACCAGACCGTCTTCCGAGGCTTCTCTCGTGTTATAGTCGACTGTCACTCCTGATGGCATGTGCTTCTAAAGAGACATGCGTGACGAAACTAGTGAACCACGTGCAACGCACAAGAACGAGAACCTAGTGAGCGCGGGAACTGGAGTTTTATTGTAATCTCGAGATTTCTACATCGCCCAACGAAAGCTAAGTCGCGGGTTCCAGCTTATTCACAGGCGCTCAGTCAAAATAAAATCGATAGGCAAGTGTTCGGTTCCATGTCAAGATCCAGGAGTCAGGCAGGCAGACAGTCGGACGGCTACGGTAGATGGTGCTTGAAATTGAAGCGAGAATGTGTATGGGCGCTGTAGAAATCTCGAGATTACGATTACGATTACGATTAAATATGTCTTGTTATCTTTCAAGTCTAGTTGGGAATATGTTGGTTGGGCTTTGCGTGTGCGTGCGCGAGCTTTCCACTGCTGACTCTTCTAGTTATCTGAGCAATGTTTACTAATGGACGAATGTTCTCTTCTTGATTACAATTAACCTCATTAAGGCCAGCGCAGATTAGTTTCTATTGAAGAGGCGCCATATAAATTTCGCATTACAATCTGTGAGATTACAATCGTGTTACATTACATTCTATTACGTTACATTGCATTGCATAGCATAGCAATAAGTTACATTATATTTTCGTATTTACCTGGGATGACCGTCGTTGCGCATCAGTGGTTCCAGGTTATACACGAAACCATCGATGATCGCCTTACATGAATTCACCTGTTCAACTACCACTTCCGCTTCCAGACCTCCAGCCCCCACCGTCACCACCATGATCATCACCACCATCATCAGATGGTGAACACCGCTAGAGGTCCAGCCCCTTTTCCAGTGTCCTTCTTGGTCACGATTCCTGCCTGTTCCAAGTCTTCCCGAGCTTTCAGGGTTCTCTAAATTCTGGCTGGTCCGAGCTTCCTCAAGGAGTGGCACTGATGATGATGATCCGGGTTTCTGACCCAGACCATCCTCGCAAACTGCAGTCCTTCGGCCCATCGTGTTCCGCTGCTTGGATTCATGAACCTCTCTGAGGCAAAGTCCAAGTTCCCGAAGAATCTCCGAGAATGTCCAGCTGAAGATGATAATTCTCCAGCTGAACTGACTCTCCGAGTTGAAGCGACTTTTCCAAGTGATCGGAATCAGCCCTGCAAGCGAACGCACATAAACAACTGTCAGAATACAAGCGAGGCCGATATATAGTTATCACGACCCCGCCTTGGCCCACTGAACTTTCTCTTCCCAACCATTCTCCAGGGCCATCGACCCTTCTGTCACCCAGCAACCCTGGCCGATGATACTTCAAACCTCTCAGGCTCCGTAGCAATACCACCATCAGCCAATCAGCATCATCGGCTGCTAATGAACAGAGCCTCGAGGCAACGTCTAAATCACCACATGACCCAAATAAGTAAGCACTAACCTTGTTTATTGCACATATATCCGCGCATAAACAAAATTATCCATTTGTGTATTAGAAGATCATATATACGCACTTACGCATACATACATACATATGTACATCTGCATAAATAGGTGCAGAGATGGCTCCTAATCAGCTGGTCAGAGCGTGTTCGGGAGGATAAGCCCCTGAGCTGAGCATGTAAGTTGCAACGAGCATAAATCTTTCTTGAAAAGTGGTGCGAGATTATACTCTCGAAACCGTGAACTGCGCAACGATCATAAACAAAAACTACAATGCTAAACGGCAAAATAAGGCGCTGCGAGTTTATGCTGTCGAAGCCTTGAGCTGCGCAGCGTTCATAAACAAAAACTAGGATGCTGAACTGAAAGGCAAACTATAAGGCGGCGCGAGTTTATACTCTCGAAGCCTTGAGATACGCAGTATTCATTTAAAAAACTATGATACTAAAAGGCAAAATAAGACGCTGCAAGATTAAACTCTCGAAGCCTTGAGCTGCGCAAAGTTCATAAACACAAAAACTGATGTTAAAAGCCAATAAAGGCCAAGATGCGTTTTCAACTACTGACAATCTAGTAATTCAAGCATGCTTGATTGTCAAAACCCCGAGGTCGGGGGGTTCAAGACAAATAGATATTTAAACATGTCTGTTCCATTACTACAGAGTCTAACTTCGCCACTGCTTTTGGTCTTGTAGTGCCAGTCCCAAGCCTGGATAAAGGAGGAGGGCGACGTCAACGGCCTCTGATGCCATAAGATGTCGTTAAACACTGGAACTACTATACTACTATAGAGTCTGTTAGCGAATTCGGCTACAAAATGAGTACATCGGATGCACGCTAGCGGTGGGAAGACCAACCAGCAAAAAGGAGAGGGCAGGACAACCCACCCTCATATGCCGAGGCTAAGAAAGTGATGTCGCTAATACTGCATACTGATGGCTGCCTCTCTGAGTTACCTCAAGGGACTGCTCTTCAGCCACTTTTTCGATGGGGTGGCATAGTCTGGACTCAGTATATGACTTCCGCGTGTAGAGTCTCAATGTTAAGTGTACTCGACTGTGAGTTGCTTCGTATTAGTTTCAATCCCTTAAAGAGTCTGCGTAAGAAGATGGCGGACTAAACTCCCCTTTGCCCAGGTGTTGATCCCTAGGGAACAGAGGGACGTCTCCTCCAGCATTGCCCTGCATAGGGTGCAACCAATTCTACCCGGGTCGGAAGGAAAGGGATCTGCTGCCGGCCAAACCTGGGTCAGGTAACAGAAATCCTGCAAGTTGACAGGCTCATTATCCAGTTGCCACCGGGACAGCGACCCACGGTCTGCGGGTTCGGAAGCTTCAAGGTCAACTACGAATTAAGCCAAGCTCGAGATATTCACTTCACCCCTTGCAATCTCAAAACTGAAAACACACCTCTTTCGCAGATTCTCATTCCTCTTCCCATAATCTATCTGATCGTTTCAATTCCAAACACCACCAACCGTAGTCGCCTATCTGCCTGCCTGTTGGCTTTTGGCCTGGAACCTGATTTTGTTTTGACTGAGCGCCTGCAAATAAGCTGGTTCCCGCAACTAAACTTTCGCTGGGCGCTGTGGAAATCTTGACTTTACGATTACTAATACGATTGAAGGGCTTTAGCCATTTCGTCTGTGTGAAACACGGTTGCAATGGAAATTGCTCCAAGTAGGAGTTCATATATCGCAAAGTCTAGGTCTTGCTGTCGTGTTCGTATCTACAACCTACAGGTGCTTCTATTCAAACAGGCTAAAAACTAATAAATTATGTCCTACATACATACCTGTGTGTACGTATGTATAACTATATATACTAGAAAATCCATTATTACATATAAATATTCATGTACAGTATACAAAATAATCTATACATGAGTTTAAATATATGTATATTTCACGTACAAGCAAATGTCAGGTTTAAGTATACTCATGATTTATACAAATATTAATAAAGTGAAGGACTTCGAATACTTAATGTTGAAAATGAGGTCATCAGGCCGCCGCAAAGGTCAAGGCTCGTCAGTTACTAGTAATTTATAAGAATAAAAGACATAGTGTGTGTATATATATATGCATATAAATACAGACTTAATGTACTGTATATTTGATTTAAGGTTTTTTCAGAGGTTAGAATCTAAACTAGCACGGTCCGCACACGAGGACTGTCGACGATCTCTCGTAGTTGTCGAACGGTTGGGCCTTGAACCGTTGTCAACTTGCCCGATTCGTAGCGCTGAGCTAAATCGAGTGACACACAGTCTTTGATTTTAGAAAATTTAAATAAACGAGCAGTTCAGTCACAACACTCTGTTTCTAGACGCGTGAATCAGTCAACATCTGCGATTGAGACTTTCAATTTAGCGCATGACAGGTGCTACAAATTTTCGCGTTCTTTTTCCAACAATGTACACGTATACGCGCTTATATAGTATGTTTCCTGCCTAAACAGCAGACAGGCCGAATTAGTTACATTGGTCAAAGCGTACGTCAAAGCGCCTCTGAGCACGAGGATGCCGGTTCGCATACCGATCATGGCTTATTTCAGAGATTTGAATCTCGGGTTAGCACGGTCCGTACACGGGGATCTTAAAAGGCTTGGCATCCATTCAAACGGGCAGCGCTGGTCGGGAGCTCACCCGATAAAGTAAGATACGAGCTGAAGAGACTTTCCCAGCTGAATAGGCTTTCTCAGGTAAGGTAATGTAAGGCAAGGCAAGGTAAGGTAAGGTAAGGAAGGTAATCCAGTAGCTCATTTACTACTATGGGTGTCTGAGCACATATATCCGTCGGACCGGTGGCGTACCTAGTCGGTAGGTTCTAGGGTCCAGATCCCTCTGAGGCCAAGACCATCAACCTTGGAATTCGTGTAAATCCGATGCGAGTTTTGGGCCAATCCCTCTTTCCGATCGGTGCTTCGACGTTGCTCTGTCGATGGACACGAGCATCATACTATAACTTTCACAGTTCCAGTGAATAGGCTAAGTAAGCTATATTGACTTTTAGTGCCAATATCTTTCTTCCATCCAACTGTCAAGCTTTTTAAGTGTTCAAGCTTCGTGCAGATGTTACTACTTCTAGTAATCGGTTCCAGTGCTCTACAGTACTCTGGCCGAAGAAGACTTTTGTGATGTCCAATCTAACCCTCTTACGATAAAGCTTCAGGCTGTATCTTCCTAAATGTACCATTGCTACCCTATGGAAGAAGGTTTGCTCGATTTGGTAGATTTCACTAATTCCATTCCTGGTCTGTTGTGTCTTGGCAAAATGCGTCTGCTTTCGAGGCTTCGCTCCGGACTCCTCCCCTGCATCTCTTAGGTAAAGAACTCAATCAATATCAAACGATCGATTAAGCATCTCTTAATCAATGTCAAGCGATCGATTAAAGGATCTCAATCGATTTACAGCCCACAATCAGTATCAAACGATCGATTTGAGTCCTTTAATAGTCATCGATCAATGTCAAACGAATGATTTAAGCATAGAGTCCTCAATTAATATCAAACGATCGATTTGAGCATCTTCTTAATCAAGTAATCAATTGTAATTTGTAATTGTAGTTGCAACAGGGCATTTGTCTAGCGCCGCACAAGAATCAATCGGGTGTTCTACTATGCATGACTATGTCATTCAGATGGGAAAGCCCAATAGCTTCTCTGAAACAATGAATCGCCAATATCACAGCTGTTCGGGTTCGAAGCCAATTTAATAGGCACAGATTAGAATAGATTAGATCAAAGCAGATTACAGCAGACCAGAATGAATTGGACTGGACTAGTATAGAATACACCAAACTAAGTTAGATTAGATCATATGAGATTACATGAAATCAAATCAGATCAAACGGGATTGGACTAGATTATACATGTTTAGCGACTAGATTATAGTGACCGCATGACCTCGACACTGCTAGATTTTCAACGAATTGTTAGGTTGAGATCCTTCACCACCGCTGCCCGTTTGAATGGGGGCCACGCCATTTAAGGTCCTCGTTTATGAACCATTCAATACTCTGAAATAAGCCACGAGCGGTATGCGAACCGGCATCCTCTCGCCCAGATATATTTGGATTCGATTCTGATGTTTCCATAGCTGTAAGGCAGCAGCTGGCTTCATAACAGTAACTCTAATCGCAACAGTTACACAGCAAACCTTCAAGATAAACTCCAGATACGCCCGCACCTGACAACATCATAAGACCCAGTAGGTTACTGACCCCCGCTTATGCTATATTCAGCAGGAACTGTTTATTCCTCGGGTATGAGAAAATAAAACAACTAACCCTGACTTGTTGTCGACACGAATTGCAGAACTAGGCCTCCGTGCAAACTACCATCAGCAGCACCAGACTGATGCATTTGTCCAGGGCTAAACACTCTATCAATTCCTCGGAGAAACTGGATAGTGTGGATAGCGCTGATCGTAGCAAAACAATCAGAGACTAATTACTGGCTGGCGATTAAATACTAAGACGAAGAGATGGCCCGATGGAACATCTCCCCCACCCAGGTCACAAGTTCACAGCTGTAGAATTTGTAAATGTAGCATCGACTGCGCCGAAGAATGCACGCAGGTAGATTAAACAAAGCCGGTCTCAAAATCCATCGGGTCAAAGTTACACAATTAATGTATATATATATATTTACATACGTATATATATATATACAAGGAGAAAATACATGTATGAATATATTTGTATATATTAATACGCAGTGAGAATATGCATGTATGAATATATTTGTGTATTATTACACAGTAAGAATAATGTATGAATATATCTGTATATAATAATACACAGTGCGAAGATATATGTATCAATATATTTTGTATATTAATGCACAATAAGAATAATGTATGAATATATTCGTATATATAAAACACAATAAGACAATACATGCATGAATATATATGGAGATCAGAACATACATAAAATAATGGAGGTAGTATAAGAGAAATCCCTTAAGCTATCCCTCAGGCAGTCATGGGTATGAAGCGTTAGCAATTCATTTTTCTCGGCCTCGGCGTATGAAGGCGGGTGGCCAGCCTTTTCCCTCGCCGCCTGATCCTCCTACTGACAGTGTACGGTCAATGTACTCATTATAGCTGAGTTGGCCAGCGGGCTCAAGTAGAATTGAAATCTCGAAGCAAATTTCGGCCCTAACGGGGATTTGAACCCTGAACTCTCCACTGAAAGTCCATCACGCTAAACACTAGTCTATTGCACCCACTAAGAAAAAAACAAATAATGCATATATGCAGTTATGCAGAAAATATACATATACTAACTGTAACTTTGACCCGATATATATAATATATAATATATATATAATATATATATATACTTGTATAGCAATACGTTCATATATACACACACTCACTTGTGCATTATATATGAGATCTATGACATATATATGTATGCCTCTTGACGATGTAAAATAAACAAAAACATAAATTAGTAGTCAAATGTTTAATAGTCAAATGTTTAAACCACTCAACTCTGTTGTTGTTGTTGTTGTTGTTGTTGTTGGGGTTGTTGCTCTTGTTGCCAGACATAAAAAACTGAATCAGAGGCACGACTGAAAACAGAAGATCCTGTTTACGCCGTAGAGCGGATATAAACAGCTGCCAATTCTTCCTCGTGTCTGCCGGAGAAAGGAAATACCTTCAGCGCTTCAGGCGTCCGGTTACTTAAGAAACCTGTTGATGCCAGAAGACTGTTGAACGATACACGGGGTCGACAACATGCAGAGATTCAAATGAAAGATAAATTCCGCGCAACAGATGCCCTGGTATTGTTGGAATTCCGAACACCAGCCGATGCACACGTGCTGTGAATTATCGCTAAATGAAATCGCTTTGAGAATCGGTTTTGTTTCTGATTATACAATGTCTTGAACTGACTGTGTAACTTGTATTTGTAAGTTGTCAAACACGTATCTCCGAGAGATACGCAGAATTACGTTTTGTTTCTTCAACGATATCTCTGGGAAATGCATGGCCTTGAATATTGTAACTCGCTTCTTGTTAGTATCATAAAGATAGACATGTCGAAAATCCATAGAGTTCAAAGCTCCTTGGCTAGAACCATAACAAACAGGTGTATACGTCAAAATATGGACATAATAATCTGGGAAACGCACTGGTCTCCAATCGCCTTGAATACTGTAACTCGCTTCTTGTTGGTATCACAAAGATAGATACGTCGAAAATCCATAGAGTTCAAAGCTCCTTGGCTTGAACCATAACAAACAGGCGTATACGTCAAAATATGGACTTAATCAGTCGAGATCTAGAAAGCAACAAAGATAGGAAGACAGCCAACACCGTGTAATTCCGTGTATTTCTGAGTTTACCGTGTACGTGAGCTTGGCTGATTGGTTAGGGCGCTTGATCTGCAACGCGAAGAGTACGGGTTCGAATCGCCTCCTCCTCTGAGACAGCTTAACTTTGTTCTGGCGCTGTCGAAATGTCAAGTTTACGATTACGATAATGCAGCCCAATGTGATATCCACAGTGCATAGCCGAATGCCGAATGTTATCGCATTATTGACAACAACCGCCGTTTTAACCTTGTCTCCAAGTGGGTTAATAACCGCTTCAACAGAAAAAGCCGACCATATCTCACACGTGTTTGAGGCCCTCTAATAACTCGGCGATCATTCGGGTTAATGTCTTGGTAATGGCCAGCGTAGATGATTTACTGCGTCTGAAAAGCAGTGAAGAGTTGTTTGTCGTCAGCGTAGAGGTGGCGATCAACAGAGATGAGGAAATGAGTTTGCTGAGTAAAGAATAAACAAGAGGGGACCCTGAACAGAACCTTTTTGACACACCGTGAAAGTGTGAGGAAAAGATGAATGAACAGCAGTATTAAGAATGAAAGAACAAGAAAAAAGGTAATTACTTGAGCCAAGACAGGACAGTAGCAGATTCCGAATACGGAGGAGAGGCGTCTGATAAGGATTTCTATGAACGATAGTATCGAAGGTAGCAGAGATGTCTAACAGACAGAGGCAAGAGGCTTGTTGATTTGTAGTCGTGACGCGTTCGCCGTACAGCGGGGTAAAGACAGTTTCCGTGAAGTGTAGGATCAGATTATTTGGGTTTTAGGAGATTCTTAGTAGTACAGTAAGAGAGCCAATGAAGCGAGAGAGAGAGAGAGAGAGAGAGAGAGAGAGAGAGAGAGAGATCCGTTCTGAAAGTTTACTTAGGAATGAGAGATTTGAAACTAGACGCATATGAATGTAAGAGCACATGCAAAATATGTGGGATCTTACCGCAAGCTTATATATACAGGACATAATCGTATAGAGCCAGTATAGGGCCAGTATAGAGCCAGTATGGAGCCAGGACTGAGCCAGTATAGGTTTAGTATAGGGCGAATACAGGGCCAGTATGAGGCCAGTATAGAGCTAGAATAGGCCATTATAGAGCCAGTATAGGGCCAGTATGGAGCCAGGATAGAGTCAATATGGAGCCAGTATAAGTCTAGTATAAGGCCATTATAGATCCAATATAGGGCAAGTATAGAGAGCCAATATAAGGCCAGTATACTTCTGCTAGCCAGATTACCACACTATGTTCATTTAAAAAAACACTATATAATACTCAATACAATAAATATTAGGATCTCAAGTGTCGTACAGTTTATTTATGCGTTTATTTATTTATTTATTTATTTATTAGGCTATTGTAGCATCATAACACCGACTATATATTTACAGTCTAGCTAATGATGTATATGTGTGATAAGGTATAGGATGCTGCAGTTTATAATCTGTTGAAGTGTTTATAAGCCGAGACTGAAGCTAAGGAGCTCCAACAGGAGCAGTCAGTCGTAAGTAACCTGCGTTGACAAAAAATAGCCTGGCTTTTTATTACACGGTGGCGGCTCCTCTGGAGGGCTGCTGGTTAGAGAGGAAGCCTTGAGAAGTAGGATCAAGGTTCAGTTGGTCAGATGTTAGTCTGTCATCGGCTTCATCCAGGGCCCACGGTGGACGCCCATAATTATAACGATTGTGTGCTGATGGATGGATGGATGGATGGATGGATGAAATTAATGGATGGATGGATGAAATTAATGGATGGATGGATGAATAAACTTAATGGATAAATGGATGGATGGATGAAATTACTCGATGGATGGATGAAACTAATGGATGGATGGATGAAATTAATGTAGGAATGGATGGATGATTGGATGGATGGATGGATGGATGGGTGGGTGGATGGTTGAATGGATGGGTGGATGGATGGGTGGATGGATGGATGCATGGATGGGTGGATGGGTGGGTGGATGGATGGTTGGGTGGATGGATGGGTGGGTGGATGGATGGATGGGTGGATGGATGGATGGGTGGATGGATGGGTGGGTGGATGTATGGATGGATGGATGGGTGAATGGATGGATGGATGGATGGATGGGTGGATGGGTAGGTGGATGGATGGATGGGTGGATGGATGGGTGGATGGATGGGTGGATGGATGGATGGATGGCTGGATGGATGGATGGATGGGTGGATGGATGGATGGATGGATGGGTGGATGGATGGGTGGATGGATGGATGGATGGATGGGTGGATGGATGGATGGGTGGATGGATGGATGGATGGGTGGATGGATGGATGGATAAATGGATGGATGGATGGATGGATGGACTTATAGGACTGATAGATGGAGTGACCAAGAGGCAGCCCTAATTACACACGCTGCTTTTTATTAGTAGACTTATAGGCGTGTGAAGAGGAGTGCATCTGAAAGCAAGTTTATCCACTTTTGCACCCAACACTGGGCCGTCGACAAAATTATTTTCTGACAATTATTATTTCGCTCTCCCAAATTGATTGCTATAACCACAGTCATCATCATCATCATCATCACAATCATCATCGTCGTCGTCATCGTCATCATCGTTATCATCATCATTAGACTTCGTATTTTCTCAAGCATGACTTGGGAAATAACCTAATGCACCTGATTGAAACTGGTCCTCTAAGCACACGATGCATCATCATTTGCTGTCATTTGCTGTTCGTCTCAGTGGCCTAAATAACAAGCAGTTGGTCCCGAATAAATCCAGCCCAACCAACTTCAGACCCGAATTATATATATATATATATATATATATATTTATAGAGCGTCTATTTTCAGATCTACTGGCCTCAGTGAGCACTTTGTTTCCTATTATGTTAAAATTATGTATATATATATAATTTTAACATAATAGAAAACATATATATATATATAATTATATATATATAATTTTAACATAATAGAAAACACATATATATAGAAAACATATATATATTATATATATAGAAAACATACATATATATATAATTTTAACATAATAGAAAACAAAGTGCTCACTGAAGCCAGCAGATCTGAAAATAGACGCTCTATAAATTAACGATTTCTTGCTATTACGCCTTAGTACGATATATGCTACACAGATACACAACACGTTATATATCCACACACCGTATATACGCCTTCATACATATACACATGAACACAGCATAGACATACACACACACATACAGACTGACATACGCATACACGCACACATACGCATCCACAAGCGCTTGATAAACGTATGCATACTAATACACACGGGGCAACAAGGCGAGATAATTGTGTACATGCGCACTTATAAGTAGGTCAGGAAGTAGGTCAGATAACAGGTCGAACAGATGCTTGAGAAACTCGTTTCTCAGAATAACTTGGAAGCGAAAGGGCGGTTATTCTAAGATAAGGCGCAAAATGGTGCTGCGTTTGTGAGGCTCCAGTCGAAGCTTCACTCAGGTCCTCGGTTCGCAAGTTCTTTCAACAACAGTGGTAATTTCCTTTTGCACTTTGGGGCTCGATTATCATCAAAGGCGCCAAATAAAGATAGCCTTATTGCTATAATGATCCTCTTCGGCAGATCCTAAACCGATTCCTCTTCTTCCCTTTATCTGTCCTGCAGATCCAATTCCAAACACCACCTACACGCCTGCCTACATGCCTGAGAGCTTGCGTGCGTGGGTGCCTGCCTGCCTGCCTGCCTGCCTGTTGGATCTTCATCTGGAGCGAAACACTTCTTGCCGATCGATTTTGTTTTGACTGAGCGCCTGTGAATAAGCTGGTTCCCCCGAATTAGCTTTCGTTGGGCGCTGTAGAAATCTCGAGTTCACGATTACGATTTCATTCTGCCTTTGAAAAACACCATCTAAGCACTACCTACACTACTATTCAACCCCATCCTGTTTCATCTGCCAAAGCTGATATTTAGTTATTTTAACCTCTGAAAGTTCTGATCACCAAACTGTCGATGCCCTTGAATAAGTTACAACACATAGAGAGTCAAGTTTATCCTCTGCTAAGTACTCGGCTACCCATGAACTTCTTAGTAAATTCTTGACCTTCTATGCAGGTAAAATTTCTGGTATAAGGCTGAAATTTGCTGGTTCCTTTATGTACGATAAATTTCTGCATAAAAAATTCTTCACCTTCTATTTTAGACTATTTTCAATCAACAAATCTTTCAGAAGTTCACAAACTCCCCTTTTCTTCACCGAAAAAAAATTGCCTTCTGAACACCTTCTTAGATCTCTTCTGAAAGAGTGATTTTATGTCCTGGATCCACCCATTACATCAATTTTCAATTTCTTAGCGGATAAGGGTCATTCCCGTTTGCTTTTGTTCATGCTGTAGTTATTCTCTGTTAAAGAAACCTTCTCTCGAGCCTGGCGACCTGCTTAATTAATTACAGACCCCTATCAACTTTTGAATTTTTTATCTGAAATTCTGGAACGGGTTGTTTTGAATCGTATGCAAAGTCACCTATGTTCTAAATCACTAATATCCGATTTTGCCCTGCATATCGTTAAGTTTCATTCAAGTTTCATCGCCATTTTTCTGTTCATATTGACATCATGTGATTTGTGGATAAGCGTAGTGTGACAGCACTATTCTTTATTAATTGTCCGCTGCTTTTGACAATGTGGACCATTCTCTTCTGTTGCATCGTCTTCAGCACTGGTTTGGGGTTTCTGGCCCGGCGTACAATGGTTTGATAATTATCTTAGTCCAGGCACTCAGTCAGTATATTTAAATGGTAATTATTCACATAGTGCTATGTTGACATATGGCGTCTCGCAGTGTTCTGTACGTGGTCCTCTTTTGTTACATTATACACCATACCTCTGGGTACACTGCTGGACAAACATTCACTAGGATATCAACTCTATGTTGATGATACTCATAACTACATTTCATTTGACAGTTTCTCTCAGTGCAGCTGTTGTCCACTGCCTTTTAGACTGCAGACTTAGACGGCGGCTAATAAACTCCTCTTAACCAATCAAAACCCGAATTTCTACTACTGGGCACTCCACAGCAAAGACGTTTGAATGGCTTTAATCTTTAAAATTGGGCGATTCACTTGTGGAGGAGACTGTTTTGAGTCCGTAACTTGGACGTTGTTTTCGATTCTATTATTCTATTAATATTCTATTATTATTATTCTGTTATTCTATTATTATTATTCTACTATGTCTTTCACCGACTATGCAAATGGCATTTGTAAGTCGTCAGGCATGTAATCCATGAGATAAGCAGAATTAGGCTTTATGTCTTCAACGATCTCTGGCAAAAGCATTGGGTTGGCTTCTATTCAAACGTGCAGGGGTGATGAAGGATCTCGCCCGATCAAATAACTGAAAACTGAACAGGGTCGAGGCCACACGGTCGCTAGAAAAACGTGTACCTTTACATTTACATTTTACTTTAAAATAATCTCGGTAAAAACGAGCATACTGACCTTAAACTGCAGGTGGGAAGATCATACGACAATAGAGATGATCGTCCACAAAGTATGTTTCACGATTTCTGCTACACTTGTCCCCCTAGCGAACTAAAATGATCACACTGGCCGTAAACTATTCGTGTGTTGGAAGGTCAGACGACAAGGTATAGGACTAGCCACTCGCCCTCATGACCCGAGCCTAAGAAAAATGAAGCCACTGACATCTGACATCCATGGGTGCCTCTCGTTGTTTAACTTAAGCGACTCCTATTCTTCCCCTCCTTATCCTTCACCTCTTCTTCTTTCTCCTTTTCTTCTTACTGTTTTCTTTCTATTCTGCGCAGTTGATGTATCGCCACTTCAAGAGAAACTCTTCATATGAAGATGTACATACGTAAATTACGTATAGGTACATATGCTTATAAATACGTATTGTGTGTGTGCTTTACAACGTTTCGCTTTCCTTACCCGGTACCAACTTTTCGGAATTTTCCACTGTGCAGTAGCCTCCAATGTTAATGAGAGCTTCTGGCCGCCAGGGCCTTCGACGTCGATCTTCCCTTCCCTTCCCTTACATCATCGTGCGTATGCATCCCACTAACCCCATGCGTTGTCTACGCACTTAGGAAAAATTCATACGATAACGGTGTTACTGCAGTGTTACAAAGAATAACAACGCAAATTGATTCTAAGTTATTCTAAAAACTTGTATAGCGCTGTTCTCAAAATGGCCAACGCATGCATCAGTCGAAAGTCGATTGAAGAGAATTCCAAAGCGTTGAGCTGACTGCATTTGTTTATGTAATTTCTCTTTGTAACAATAGACTTACAGCGTAATCTGTAGTCCATTTAGTACATTTAGAAAAGGCGCTATATAACAACGACGAATACTATGAGAACCAACAAGGTTTGATCTAATCTAATCTAATGACCTATGTAGCGCCGTTATCATAATGCTCAAGGCATCAGTCGATGGTCGCTTCAAGTCAAAATCGCATTCCAAAATCACAAGCCGTTGGAGAAGCCGGGTCGAATTCCGATAGGTCAGAGAAACCAGAAGCCAGGCTAGGGTGGGCAAGCACATTGGAAGAGATGCATCTTTCGTTAAAACCTGTAGTCCATTTAGTACATTTAGAAGAACCGACAGTACATCAATGAACCAACAGAACGAAATAAACCAGACAGTGAATTTCACTGATTGACTGCTAGTTGATCAAGCTTCTTGCGTTGAATAATAGTTTTTGGAGAGGTTTCGTTTTGTTTAACTTTCATTCTCAGTGGAATGGAGAGGGAAAATCGAATGATTTGGAGCGACTCAGAACGATGTCTCTCTCTATTACTCTTTTAAACTGAAATACGATTTATCCCTGATACCGTTTAAGATGTTAACCTGACTTTCCTTAACGTTAAACATGCACATATTCAGTAGATGTCGCGGCTTTCTGTGGGCCTATATTTTCCAGTAATATGATTTGTAAATTTAAAATTGTGTCAACTTAAAAGCCAAGTTGTTGGGCCAGTCCCGGTGCAAGGTCAGATACGGTACACTGTTCGTGCAGACCTTCGTTGTGCCAAGTCTTGATGCCATACCTCAGCCGCAACGAGGAGGTCAAGGTCATTGGTGAGAATGGTGTCAGCTATAGAATTGCACTTTCTCTGTGGCTCCGGAATATCTACCTCCCTAGCTGCATTCCATCGTAATTGTAACCGTAACTGTAATCACGACATTGTACAGCACCCTTGAAGTAGCTTGCTACTGACGATGCTGTACAAATTGTCATGATTACAGTTACGGTTACAATTACGATGTAATGCAGCTAGGGAGGTAGATATTCCGGAGCCACAGAGAAAGTGCAATTCTATAGCTGACACCATTCTCACCAATGACCTTGACCTCCTCGTTGCGGCTGAGGTATAGCATCAAGACTTGGCACAACGAAGGTCTGCACGAACAGTGTACCGTATCTGCACAATGTCAAATGTCGGCGCACACAAGAGTTCAATAACAAATAAAAATGGACGATGTACAAAATCAAAATCAAATGCTGATACTAGAGTTAGACAGTAAACAGAAAATTTTAACTGTTAGTAAATAATCGATAGAATCTCACCAGTCTCTTAAAAACAAAAACATTCTCGGCTTCTTAGATGGCTGCAGGAAGACTATTTCAGGCAAGCGGGCCGGCGACTCTAAGGCACGATTACCCATTTTAGTCTCAGTTGCCGGTAACTTGTTTGCCCGCTGCTCCAATATACTACTGAGGATATACCACTGGGGGACAATAATATCTTACTGTTCCCAGTGGTATATCCCCATTGTATCTTGACTTTAACTTCCATAAAACCTCACCTCCACATCTAAACACTGTGTTCTCTATAATGTCTATAAGAGCAAGCAGTCTGAGCTATAACCCTCAACCAAGTTTTACACCCTGTCGGCCGGCTAAACAAATGTTTTCAAATGCTTTTCGTTTCAAATTTTTTGACGGTATTCCCTATCGGCGAATTCCTTATTCCAATTCCTTATTCCTAACTGCAGCCATTTTTAAAACCGGAATTCGACCCGGCTTCTCCAACGGATTATGGTTTTGGATTGCGATTCTGACTTAAGCGACCATCGGTTGCTGCCCTGGGCGTTATTAATCTAATGATTTTTATGGCATCAATCGATGGTCGACTGAAGTCAAACCGTAGCAAAAAACTGTAATTCATTTGAGAAGCTCGGCGCTATAGAAGTCATTAGATGAGATGACATTTGCGGCTAATGGGTTAGTTTCGGGCGGTTGAAAAAGTCTAGTCTGATCGATGACCTTGGTTATCTGCAGCCATTTTTGGTTATGTGCGCTTATCGTGGAGATTTGTAACGATCATAAGAAGTCCGAAAGTCATTTCGTGTTCATCTTTGAAAGAAAGCAGAAGATAACTGAGATGCTTGAAGTGAAAACACGATGCCGTGACAAAGACAAGCTTTGGTCTAAGTCCAAGGCTCATTAAGAACAAAGAGCAGAACAGCTGTTAGCGATTTTTTACGCTCATAAAAGTAATGTCTGCTGACAGCCTACACTTGTGTGGTTAGAATCTGTTTTTGTCTACTCCTAAAATTCTGTAATGTTATTTAGGTCAGAGCTGAAGACCCATCTTTATCGAATTTATTATTATCCAGTCTCAGGAGCCTCTCGGATATCGATTGATTTGTCCAATGGATTGTGATTTTGCTTAGAAACGACCATCGATTGACACCTTGTTCATTACAATGTAGAACTTTTCAGATTAGGTTAGCTCAACATTAACTGTCTAGTGTCAAAGCACATTCAATATCTAGTACTACCGGTTTTGTTTGGCAGTAAGCAAGAGACAGTAACGTGGCCTATGAAAGGCCGCATAATTGTCTATCTATAGGCCGAATGGATAGTTTTAATACCAGATAGTTTTGGCTCTGATTGTTCTCGTTAGTTGGTGTCTGTTGTTTTGCAATTGTAATTTAGAATTTGTATAGCGCCACTTCAAGATAGACTCATTGTTTTTTCCTTCTTTTGCATTTCTGAGGGCATATCAGGCGTCACAATATGATTTCCCCTTCCCCCACCGCTGTTAGCTTATCCAAACTTAGGCACACCAAATACGAAATCTTTAGGGTCAAGGTCAGCGGTTCCGAACTCACCTTTGGACCCCGGCTTTACGTAGAACGGGCCATGGCCCATGGCCCTCCCAAGTCGACGCTGTTATTTACGAGTTCTTATGCACCTTTTTGCTAGCGTCAATATGGAGCTTCGTGTGCGTGAGAGTTTTGTGTTTTTAAGGTTTCTTTTTTGAAAGAAAAATAAACGATTGCGTAAGCTGCTGAGAATCTGTACACGTCACTTTGCCTGCATCTGTGCTTGCCCCTGTGTCTCCTCCTGCATGTCTTCCGTCTCTGTTTTCCTTTGGGGGAAACTATTCACAAGGACCTCATGATTTCTAACCTTTATTACGATGACTATAGGTTTCCTTGTCTAGTGATAACGTTTTACAAACACGACGACAACGACGATGAAAACAGCAACAACAATACCAACAACAACAATGACAGTGGCAACAACAACGATAACAACAACTAAAGTTTTCGATGGCCTTCACAAACACGTGCTATAATGCATTATATTTCAGGAACAAAATACTATCTTAATTTAAGGGAAGTTCGATAATAATTCTCTACTGCGCTAGATAATATATCTACGGCACTAGATAATATATCTACGGTACTAGATAATATCTCGAGGGAACAGGTATTTTCTCGGGAAACAGCTACTAGCTCGAAGGGACAGATATTAACTCGAGGGGGAAAATTTTCTGAAGGGAACATATCTCCAGGCAGCTACTGATCTATAGGAATTCAACCTGGCTTCTCCAACGGATAAACGATTTTTATTACGATTTCACTTGAAGCGACCATCGATTGATGCCTTGAGCATTATGATAACGGCGCTATAGAAGTCATTAGGTTATATTATAACCAGACAGCCTATAATATCTAAAAAACTAGATAATATCCGGGAATGCACTGTCACGCAGGTTTTAATAACACGTGACTTTCGTGAATCTGCGCTGTCTACCACCTCCTGTCTGAGGCTAATGATCTGGGATTTCATCTCTGAGTCTTTTAAATTCTACTTTTGTTCTCAGCTGCGGAGATCGGACTTTGAAGAGGCTTACATCCTGATTTATACAAATGGCTGTACAGCTTAATAGCCATCGTCCATTAAACAGCCCAACATTCAGATCAAGTGAGCGGCAATAGACTACTAATAGTTTATGTTGACTCCGTGTGGTCGGTTGTCATTGACTCGGAGAAATGACTCAGTCGGAGATCGTAATTGTTGGCGTGCTGAGAGGAGCCTAAGACGGTCGCTTGTTATTCGGAGTGGCTTCGACACTATCTGCAGTTGAGGTGAACGAATACACTGAATTGCTTTTGTTTAGGAAAATGGGTAAGCATTGATGATGCGCCTTTTCTTTCTTATACGAATACGCTGAGTTGCTTTTGTTTAGCAAAATGGGTAAGCATTGATGATGCGCCTTTTCTTTCTTATACGAATACACTGAATTGTTTCTGTTTGGCAAAATGGGTAAGGATTGATGGTGCGCCTTTTCTTTCTTAACTTAACGATGCCTTCAACAGTCGTGGCTATAGTCTGTGGAGAATTGAGGTGTAATGAGGTGCGACGGAGAGGTGAGGTGTGATGATAATGTGATGATGATGACGACGACAATGTTGATGATAATGACGACAACGATGACGACGACGATGATGATGACAACTTCCTTATATGTATAACGACTTGTCAGATATCAGTGGTCGATCTTAGCTTTTTGTTCCCTTAGAGAACTAGTAATAGCACCTTGGGTCGATACTTTGAAGATGATATATGATGGTTATCTTTTCTGCGATAAAGAAATACTCAGAGAATTATTTGAGGGCTCAAACTGTGACAAGGATTGCTATTTTGTGATATTTCAGATGGCCTGCTAATTATCTAATGATTAAGCATTTAATTGACGACCTACTCCCTAATTAATGTTGCTTAATTGCCTTGAGAAATTTTATCTTATGAATGAACTGTTCCATTAAGATATTCAAAGAAATAACGCGCACACTTTAATGCTTACAATTTTCGTGCTAGCGATTGTAGGGCACGGTAGCTCATTGGCAGGGGCACGGGAGCCATGGCGCCAAAGGAGCCGATGCTCACACAAGTTTTGGCTCTGTGATGCCGAGGAAGGAGCATGCTCACACAACTTTTTTGGGCAACGGAGATATCTACCTATGCGACGGAACAAACATTAATACTATAAAAATAATACAGTGACAGATACTATGATATTTCGTCAAAAATTAATTTTATCCACCTTAGGTCTGTACTTGGCTGAGGTTGGCTCACACAACGAAACACTTTAAACACTTCCCGGGCCACTGCTCATTGGCTAGAATGTTCGACTTGTAACACGGAGATTACGGGTTCTAGCCTCCTCCCTGAAATGGTTACTGTGTAGATACCTTGAACAAGTGTTTCCCAGTGTCTTTTCACTTTCACGGCGCATCCCAGAAGCCTCTCTGGTAGTCGGCCCATCCTTCTGGAATAGCCATAGTTGCCTAGCAACCTGCAACATGAGCCAATGACCTTTCTTTGCCTATATTCAATAAGCGTTACAATCGTAATCGTAATCTCGAGATTTCTACAGCGTCCAACGAAAGCCAAGTCGCGGGAACCAGCTTATTCACAGGCGCTCACTCAAAACAAACTCGATAGGCAAAAGGGTTCTGTTCTGGGTCAAGATCCAGGTGTCAGGCAGTCAGACAGTCGGGCGGCTATGGTTGATGATGTTTGAAATTGAAGCGAGAAGAGAGATAAGGGGAAGAGGAAGAATCAGGATTTTGGGAAAAGAAATGTTTTCAGTCTTGAGTGAAAGACCATGCTGTTTGTTCTTGGTTTTCTGTTGCCAGGTCAGAATCACCTCTGATGAGTCTCGCTTGAATTTGCGCTATATAAATATGCGATTACAATTACAAATTATAATTACAACAATGTTACATAGTTATTCGCCGATATCTGTGGCTGGTTGCAGACGAGGAAACAATAAATCGACTGATTGATGCCAGTTTTGATGTCAAACGATTCGCTTATTCGCCCTACAGCAAGTTTCCCGTTGGCGCCGCCCTGCTCTGCGAAGATGGAACTATCATCTCAGGTTCATTTATTTGAGGCCAGGCGATATATTCTGGTTTATATAGGCTAGGTCCCTTTCTGGAAAAGGCCTGTGCTGATTAATTATGAATCTGATTTAGAAATCAATACTGTTTTAAAGCTTCGTCAACTTGTTCTAAATTTAGAAGTTGTCATAATTATCATCATCATCGTCGTCGTCATCAGCATCATCATCACTGTCGTCATCATCACCACGACCACCACCATCATCATAAACGTCACTACCGCAACCTACACCAAACATTAGCATCAAAACTAGCTAGATGTGGCTATCCAACAACACTAGCCAACAACACTAGCCAACGACACTAGCTAACAGCACTAGCCAACAATACTAGCCAACAACACTAGCCAACAACACTAGCCAACAACACTAGCCAACAACACTAGCCAACAACACTAGCCAACAACACTAGCCAACAACACTAGCCAACAACACTAGCCAACAACACTAGCCAACAACACTAGCCAACAACACTAGCCACCAACACTAGCCAACACCCGCCATCGCATCAATTACTCGTGTACGTACGGAGGTACGTGCCTAAGCATTTTCTATATATGCCACAAATACCATCACCATCACTACCACCGTGGTCATCACTACTTCGTCGCCATCATCCTCATCATCGTCATCGTCATAGCAGTACATATACAGTATATACATACATACATACAGTACAGTACACTAAGCAACGATTCCGTGTAACTACCCTGGGCAAGTTGTTTGCGCACATCGTGCCTCTGTCACCAAGCAGTCGAATTTGGCACCGGCATAAGCTGGGAAGTAAACGGCAAGTCCTGCGATGCACTTGCCCCCTGTCCAACCCATCGGGATTCGTCCACTGCCGGCTCAAGGACCAAAAGAACTGGAAATGAGAGCCTCCCCTACGTCTCACTTGTGGGATACTGGATACTTTACTTCTTACATTATGAACACATAAATACATAACGAGATGTTTTTTTCGGAAGGATGCAACGTAGAAAACGCGTCTTATCCTCTCGGTCAGTGCGCAGAGAAGTCAGCCATTGGTTGTGCAGTGTCACGTGGTTACAGAAAGTTCAAGGCCGTCGCTGTTTCAAGGTCAGTTAGTGACTTCGTGGCCAATTAGTAAATTAGACTGATGTGTGTATTTTATATGTTACATTGACCTATATTCGAGACAGTTGTAGAGGTTACTGTGATTCATCCAATCCATCCACAACCAATCGTCTCAGCCTCTCTGTCTCCTTCCTTCTCTGATATTCCGGCAATTGGATCTTGATAGCTCCGGCCAGTCCCTCTGACTCGACTCGGCGCTCATGAATAAGCTGGTGTCCTGCGTTAGCTTTTGACTAGAGCTGTATATATATTGTTTGAAGTTTACTATTAAAACAACTGTTGGCGGAATGGTGGACACTTTCAATCGATCATATGATTAGTTAGGTTGGAATGGCTGTTGGCTACTAAACTGTATGTGCAGAGGTCGCTTTTGCAGCAATTCCTGTTTTGCCCGAAGTCTTTGGTTTTTCCACTTTCTTTGTCCTTACATGCACTAGGTTTGGGTTCTTGTTTTAAACTCATTTCATTTGGCTATGGTTTTATATTCATGCCTGGGTAATTAGCTGACTGAATGTTAACATTACCACTACTATTTCTGTCTTTATTAAGCGCCACTATCTAATGACTAAGCATCAATCGATAGTGTTCAGCAATTTTGAGTGAAAACTTGCTTAATGTCCCTACACAGTAACCGTCTAAGAAGAGGCTCGAACCGGTACCCTCCGTGTTCCAATCGGCTACCGTGCCCCGTGTTAATATACCATGTGTAGGACGATAGCCTATTGATATCAGCGTTGACCTTGCAATGCAGTGTGCAGGTTCGAGCCGCCTCTGAGACGGTTACTGTGTAGGGACATTAAGCAAGTCTTGTCGTATTCGTAATCGTAAACTATACATTCCTAAAGTGCTACTCAAAAGCTCAGCGCAGGACATCAGCTTTTTTGCTAATCTGAAATGCTCAGCGCCATCGATTAATGCTTTGATAGTGGGGCATAGTAGATACAGGAATAATATTAATATAAATGGGGCTCCTCCGGAATTCAGTGTTAGTTTTGTGTATACGTGCTAAGGCATAGGAACGTTGTACGAATAAACAGAATTGTCAACGTTAAACGTCTACTGCATATTGTGTACGATATACACAACTATCACGTAGCGCAAACATAGATCGATGCTTTGTATTTGCCAGTGGCATCGTATTTCATTATTGCGCTCTACTGAACTGAACGAAGCCTTGACTGTACTTATAGCTGTGGTCTGCAATAACAGCAGTGATAATGCACAAAACTGTAAGGTTTATGGCTAATTAAGAACCTAATAAAATAATTAATTTCGACAAATAATTAAATGCATAGCTCTGCACCACACGTTCTCAAACTAGTTTAGTCCAAATTTTTCAGGTTGTCATATATTGCGTACAAGACTTAAGAAAGCTTGACTTTGGACTCAGTTTCTCGAAGGACAGAATATGCATGTATGGATGAATGTATGGATGGATGAATGTATGAATGGATGGATGAATGCATGGATGGATGAAAGTATGGATGGATGAAAGTGTGGATGAATGTATGAGTGGATGAATGTATGAGTGGATGAATGTATGAATGAATGAATGTATGAATGGATGAATGTATGGATGGATGAATGTATGAACGGATGAATGTATGGATGGATGAAAGTGTGGATGGATAAATGTATGGATGGATGAATGTATGGATGGATGAATGTATAGATGGATGAATATATGGTTGAATGAATGTATGGATAGATGAACGTATGAATGGATGAATGTATGGGTTGACCGGTTAAGACCACGATTGCTTATTCTCTGGCCTACAACAAGTTGTGTGTTTTGAACAGCGATCTGAAGACTGCGTTCATCGTCCCTTGTGGATCTTGTCGTCAGGTTCTGGCTGAGGTAACACGTCTGACTCGTAATTATGTTATTTTTCAAAGAAACAATACATCGAAATCCTGAAAACAATTAGCATGACTGGCTGTTGCGAAGTCCCGACAGTTCTTAACTGTCAAACAGCCATGCTACCGTGCTTTTAAGGGGTTCCCAAAAATCACTGTATAGAAAGTCAGACAGATACGTATAGCTTGTACATATGACATTCTGTCTGGACTGAACCTAGTCATTTAACCCTATATTTGTCTGCCTATTAGCAGTTTATTTACAGAATGATAAGACCAAAATTTGCAGTTAATTTTCTTCCGTTTTACACAATTTTACGGCGATAGTTGCTAAATTATAAATATTAAAAATTTTTTTTGCATGTATTGGCTTTGGTCACTGAGATTTTTTTTTAAACTACCATATAATAGGCTCTTTCGGCCAAGTTACGAATAAGGATGCTTAGGATCATGTGATAAAGAGATTGTGTTGATGTCTTTGAAATCTTTGCAGTTCGGCTTAGACTGGCTAGTGTACATGACAAAACCGGACCGATCCTACGAAGTAAAGAAGGTTGGCGAGTTACTCCCGAATGCTTTTGATATGTCATGCCTTGACGGATTTCAGGATTCCATCATCGTTGAACACTAGAACTATTCCGTAAATAGGCAAAACCCAGCGGCAACATCAAAGGTTACAACGGATCAAAGGTTGCGACATCAAAGGTTACACATCAAAGGTTACAATGGATCAAAGTTTCACAAAAGGAAGCTACCCACTAAAGACAGAATTTATTCCATCAAATCTTTAAGCGCAACAATTTATAGTTACTTTTTTAGTTAGTGATTTAGACACTTAATTTAGCTCCTTTTCAGTGTCTCATAGACGCTGCATACGCTAGCCTAAAGATAAGAGTCGCTAAGAACAAAAAGTTCATTTCATAAGTAAGCAAACAGTGCTCAAATAACTAGAAGAGTCGCCACTGGCGGGCCCCTGCACATACGCAGAGTCAAACCGACGAATTTCATCATGTGTTGGATTCATAGTTGCCTTAAATATAACAGTTTATAGAGTGAAATATGGTAATATTATGCATACAAATGGTAATATGTATTACATGGTAATATTATCTGATAAATGGGATTCATCTGTGAATTTTATAACCTGCGTATTGGGCATCGTATACTAAAGTAACTGAGCGATAACACGTGAAGGCCTTTAACTAATCAGTTAAGCCAGAGACTTTGAAACTTCAACATTTTGTACGTACTGGACTTTATTATTGTTGTTATTATTATTATTATTATAGTTGTTATTATTATTATTATTATTATTATTATTATTATTATTATTATTATTATTATTATTATTATTATCTGCACTTATTAAGCGCCACTATCTAATGACTAAGCATCAGTCGATTGGCGCTGAGCAATTGTGAGTGAAGGACTTCATTAAAGTCCCTACATAGTAAGCATCCAAAGGGAGGCTCAAACCCGAACTCTCTATGTTAAAAGCCGAGTGCCCTAACCATTTGGCCACCGTGCCCCAAACATCGACTGTCGCGTTGTATAATCATTATAACGGCGCTAGAGAAGTTGTTCAGATTAGACTTGAATTGAGACATTAATAGGAACCCGAAGGAAAAAATAATGCGAACCACTAAGAAATACGTTTATCGGAAACAGGTTTCGAAATGAATACACCAAATGCGATCTCCTTACAGAACAAAGAAAGTATCAAAGTCTATTCGGCGAAAAGCGTGCGATAGTCCAGTTAGTTGACTGCACTTCGAGGATCAGTTTAAATTAAAAGCTGGCGCTCTCTGGCGAAGAGTATGAGAGCAATAGATAATAGATAATAGACAATAGATAGTCATCGACAAGAATTAGACGAAATGGAAAACAAGCCAACGAGGAGAAGAATCATATCCTGACAACTCTTCTTCCTCTTATTTCTCTATCCCCTCCAACCCCAAACACCACCCCCTATAGCTGCCACGCTCTCTCCGTCTGACTCTTGGATCTTGACCTGGAACCGAACCCTTTTGCCTATCGATTTTGTTTTGATTGACCGGTTAAGACCACGATTGCTTATTCTCTGGCCTACAACAAGTTGTGTGTTTTGAATAAGCTGGTCCCGCGAAGTGGCGTTCGTTGGGCGTGGTAGAAATCGCAGAATTACGATTACGATTACGATTACGAATTATCACGAATTTATAGGGCTTTTCCTCAGAAGGGACTGTTTTCCGAACTAGCTCGCAGATGCGGAGATGGATAGTTTACACTGAAAACTATAGAAGAAAGTGGTCATATCTGTTTTTCGAATACATGCAATATGCATGTCAGGTGTGAAATCTTAGATCGTATTAGGATCAGAACTGTTCGCTAAGCGCTACACTTGAGTCCTTGAGATTCTGCTGTTTCTCTAAGTACAACGTCTGTCGATTGATTTCCTCTTCAGACTCCGCATGAATTCCGATGAACAGTTGATACACTATCGCTCCAAAGATGGCGCCAAAGTGCGGAATAACCAGAGGCACCCAAAACCAGTAGTCGTACACCCTGTAATGTAATTCAGGATTGATATAGCTCCTTCATTTATTGCAGGGTTATAACGAGACTACATGTCATCATTCGGTTTTATATATTCACATCGTAAGGTATACAATGCAGTACAATACAAAAAATGCATTGCGGAATAGAAGAATAAAAGGAGGTGGAAGAAGAGGAGGAGGAAGAAAAAGACGAAAAAAAATGTGAAGAAGAAGAATATGAAGAAGAAGAATATGAAGAAAGTGAAGAAGAACAAGAATATGAAGAAGAAGGAGAAGAAGAACAAGAAGAACAAGAACAAGAAGAAGAATATGAAGAAGGAGGAGAAGGAGAAGGAGAAGGAGAAAGAGGAAGAGGAGACGAAGAAGTAGTATTAGAGAAGAGAAAGCGGGGAAGAATGAAGAAAAACAGGAGGAGGAAAAGCAATTCTTTAAGCCAAACTCGAGTGAGCATGACGTGCAAAGATTATTTCTGCGGGCGAAAGCAACGGCCAAACTTCATTCTGTAACATTCCGTCTTAGTATTCATGTAAAACTCTCTCTGTCTCTGTCTCTGTCTCTGTCTCTGTCTCTGTCTCTGTCTCTCTCTCTCTCCGTCTCTGTCTCTGTCTCTCTCTCTCTCTCTCTCTATCTTACTTACGAATACATACCTCCTCTCTCCTCTGGAAGCAGGTAAACACGTAAACGCCCAAGATTCAAATACCTGAAACGCCAGCACACATTAAACTCGTTCCTTACGTGAAAACTTCCACTCCCCATCCGGCGATGGCAGTGAAGAGTCGGGGGCTGAAATCCCTGGCTGGGTTGATGGCGCCTCCGCAGTTGAAGGTGTACGTCATATTGAGGGCCGCGACCAGACTCCCAACAGATAAGGGGAACAGTCCACCTTCGGGACACATGTTGAATTTGTCCGACAAGGCCATTGCGCAGAAAGTCAGTAGGAAAGTTCCGAATATCTGAAACATGTTAAAGGAAAGCAAGGTACTGTAACCTTAATTGTAAATTCGAGATTTCTACAGCGCCCAACGAAAGCTAAGTCGAGGGGGAACCAGCTTATACACAGGCACTCAGTCGAAACATAATCCATAGCCAAGAAGGGTCCAGTTCCAGGTCAAGGTCCAAAAGTCCGGCAGGCAGGCAGTCGTCTTTGGAATTCGCTGCCCCGTTCAATGCGTTCTGTCAGTTCTTGAAGTCGTTCAGGTCTAAACTTAAGACTCGTCTGTTTCAACTTGCTTTCCCACCGTAGCCTAACTTCTGGTTTCTCTGATCTATTGGATTTCGATTCGAATTCTCCAGTGGATAATGAGTTTGACAGGTTTTACTTCACCATCGAGTGATGCCTTGTGCATCAATGATTACGGCGCTATAGAAGCCATAAAATTAGACTAGATTAGAACGCGAAGAAAGCATAAGTAGGGTTACCTGATCACAGACACCAGAGATTACGCTGAGGAATGGCTGAGGATAAGTTGCCCAGATTCCAGCAGTTGCTGTCTCGCCAATCACAGAACGATGTCCACCATCAAAGTTGTTCAGGGCATCTGTTATAAAAGGCGTCATTCCGTCCTGTTATGACTTTGCAAAAATTCTCCCATTTTCGGCAAAAAGACTCAAGGAACAGCCTCGATTTGTCTAAAATCTGTTCGTTTAGACTATTAGATAGTCATGTTTTAGTGCTTTATAGGGTTCTTAGATGGCGCTATACACACAGACATGCATACACACATGCATACATGGATGCAATAGTAATTCCAATGTTTAACGACATCTTATGGCATCAAAGGCCGCTGACGTCGCCCTCCTCCTTTCTCCAGGCTTGGGACTGGCACTACCCGACTAAAGGCAGTGGAGTTCACATGCATGCATGCATACATACATACTCAATAATGATGATATTTAAATGCCACTGTATGAATGGATATATGGATTAATTAAGAAATTATTTAACTAACGGATGAATGAGTGTATGAACGAATGAATGAATGGGTGGATGAAAGGATGAATGGATGCACGGCTGAAATGTTGAATGGTTGAATGAACGAACGAAAGAAAAATCCAACTAACGAACGAAAGAATGGATGGATGGATGAATGGATGAATGGATGGAAGAATAAAAAATGAATGGATGAAGGAACGAAGGAACGAAGGAACGAAGGAACAAAGGAAGGAAGAAAGGAAGAAATAAAACCAGCAAATAATTTTTATATCTCAGGTTGAAATTTACATCACCCTTAATTTTTTAAGGTGTTAACAAAACGAAATTATTCACTGACTAACTGAATTAATTTTATGTCTATATCCATCAGTAATTGCTACCATAGTATAGGCCATAGATACAGGCGCTTCCAGCAAATGCGCCAAAGTACTGCGCAATACAGTAGACCAAAACCTGTGCTATATTTCGTCTACCAAGGACCGCCATCGCCACCGTAATCGCCGGATTCAAATGTCCACCTGGAAAGTTAACAGCAGTATTAACAACTAGCTTCTTCTATAACGGAATTCAAATGCCCTCCTGGAAAGATAACAGCAATATTAACAATTAGCGTCTCTTATAACAGACATCAAATGTCCTCCTGGAAAAATGAAAACAGTATTAACAATTAGCATCTTCTATAACGGGATTCAAATGTCCTCCTGAAATGAAGAATCAGCAATCATTTGGGAATGTAAACCTGTTAATGACTGCCAAAACGAGTTCGGTTATGTATGTTTTCTTTATTAAAAGCAAACTCGCAATTTGCAACTTGACAGTCTCAGTTTATGTTCATGGATATGTTTTAGTCTCAGCTCTTACTTGGCTCGAGTCTAATCCCTAACTCCTCTTCCTCTTCTTCACTCCACGTCCCCTAAAAACGTGGTCACGGTTCAGTGACCAGACACAAGTTCACGACCTACTCATACTATGCAAAACTCCTAATATCTGGAATCGTATTGAAGGCACGGTCACTTTAGAACATTTGTGACAATAACAAGAGTAATCCACCTTACTAGCACATCAAGATGTGAACATATAATCCGTGTGCTTAAATCTTTGAACTGGCTTCCTGTTCATCAAAGGAAATGTTTTAAATTGGGGGTTTATAGTTTATAAAGCATTGAACTCTAGCCAAAATACTTAAAATCAGTCCTCATTCCCCAGACTTATCGTTATTTAACCAAGTCATCTGATTACCTTTCTCTGGTCATACCTTGGACTAGAACTGTCATTGGTAATCATGCCTTTTCGGCTGCCGGACCTAGATTTGGAACTCTCTTCCTGTGTCTGTTCATTCTGCTCGGTCACTTGTTTCACTTCGTTCTCAACTTAAGACTTACCTTTTTCAGATTGCTTATCCACCATAGGCTGCTTCTTTGTCTCATTGGACTGACCTTCTAGATATTGACCTGATTGCGGCTTGGTTTTAATGCGCCATAGGTTGATGCTTGCGTGTTAGACACGGGCGCAGTAGAAGTTACACAATTACGTGTTAAAGGAGCTGAGCTTGAAAAGACGAACCTGTAATTCCCCCAGAAATCCATAATGCCATTGAGACTGACCATCCCCAGCCGAGGGCGACCGAAAGAGGGCCTCCAGCTGTTCCTTTGCTCAGCACAGACTGAGCATTCACTGCGCAACCTATGGCCTGCAAACATTTAACAATCGTGCATGGTTCTGCTACATGCAACCCCAGGTCGAATATTTACTAGAATAATTGGGATGATTTTGATGATATTGTTGTTACGACGACTGATAATGACGGCAATGACGATGATGATGACTACGATAGCCGCATGATGATTGATGATGTGCCAAAAGTAGTAATAGCAATAGTCACAGCAGCAGCAATCATAAACGTAATAGCAATTATAATAGTTACAGTAATAGCAACAGTAATCGTAATCGTAATAGTAATAATATTAGTAATCGTATTAGTAATAACAATAGCTATAGTAATAGCAACAGTAATTGTAGTCGTAATAGTAACAATATTAGTAATCGTATTAGTAATCGCATTAGTAATATTAATAGTTATAGTCATAGCAACAGTAATCGTAATCGTAATAGTAATGGTAATAGTAATAATAAATGTGATAATAATAATAATAATAATAATAATAATAATAAGACAATTTATATAGCGCCGTAGCACAGCCGAGGCCGAATAATGATAATAATAACAATGGTAATGGTGCTAGTAATTGTGATAATAATTGTGATAATAATTGTGATAATAATTGTGATAATAAGGACAATGACGATATCAAGTTGGCTTTGTCGGCGCCTTTCCATTGTTTTCAGCGCTCTTTGAGCTTTCCGAAACAGTTTTTAAGATGGTCCTGATATCAAGACATTTTAACAAAACGAGTGCATCAATTGAAATCTAGGATAATAGTAACAATAAACAATAGCACTGATAATTTAACCTTATCATTCGCAAAAAATCGGATGAGTGGTGGGCGATTGCTATTCTTCACGAGGACAGACGAAGTTAAAACAATTTCGCTGCTGTATTAAACAACTATGCGGTGGTCGGTCTTTTTGCCGATAAGACTCAAATGTAAATATAGATTGAATAACGTCGTTTTTAGCCGACTTCGGACGAGGTCGAGTGCACTAAGCAAGAAAAAGCCATATTAAAACGATAATTTAATTGCTTTTAAGTAAATGTAAATCGCCGAAATTTCTCAGCGCCACACAAAAGCCGAGTTAGTGGGACCACTTTATTCAATTGCGCTCTCTTCAATTTGTGACAAAGTTTGACATAGGCCAAAATAAAACCAAAACGAGATTTTCGATCCGATTCGAAATTTAACCTTAGCTACGGAGAAAACAATCAAATGATTCCCGTTAACTAAAGTAAGATTGTGGCCTATTTAAAGGATTCATTCTGAGTGTTCTGTTAACGGTTTTAATCCAAAATTAAAATCTGATGTCCATGTTATATTGTAGCAAGTTTCGTTGAAATATAGTGTAAAATAACTACTAAATTTTAGTAGTAACCTTGGAAATTTAAATAGAAATATTTCGAAACTGCATAAAGTCGATATGTGCAAGCAATTTTCATTTTGAATTCAAAATGTGCAAACATTTGGGTCAAATTTTGTGAGCTCTGAACAAAATAGTCAAAATTATTATGAGTCAAACATAATCGAAGAACATCTATAGCGCCTCTTTCATAATGCACAAGCTTAAGTGCATGGTAAAAGCTGGGTAAAATCGATAAGCCTATGTATTTGATGATGTGCGTGCCGATATCTAGAATAAGTATGGTTGATAACCAGTTATGACGGGTGTAAGATATCGTTTAGACTTACGATGAGAATGAAAGTTCCGAGGAATTCCGCAAAAAATTCTCGAATCAGAAAATTTCTTACACGCAGTTTGCTCTTCACGTAGCCTCTAATCGTTGACAGCATCTTAACTGTTTCCTATGGAAGTTTAAAGGCTCAAAACTCAGACTCGGTAACTAAGGTCTTGTGACGGTAACGAAGGTCTTGTGACGCTGATACACTGTCCTTGTACGGCGAGTCATGCAGGCCTAGGCCTAAATGCGCTGTAGGCCTGTGTTAATGAAGCCGATGAGTTCTCTTCTCGCGGAAGCAGTTTACTTATAGGCTAAGCAGGAAGATGAACCGTATAAGTCGAGCCCTTCACTTAAAAGTGATATCTTATCGGAAAGATTCACAATTAATGTGAAATATACGGTTAATTGTAATCTTTTTTATAAATAAACCTAATTACACGCATACTCTTAAGTGGAAAATTTGTGATTGGCTTCTAAACTTAACTAGTCCGATCTCTCGCTGTTACAATAGAAAGGCAATGAGAACAATGACTTATACGTACATGTGATCAGATCTACATTGAATTAAGTGATTATCAACGTTCATACAAGGTCCAACCGGTCAGTGAACTGTAGCCACGCATGCAGCGGGCGTTCTCATGCCAGCCTTATTCACAGATAACAATCGTCCAATTGCATTTAAAACAATAACCTTACACACATCATAACCTGCATGCATACAGACATACACTTATACAAGTAATAGAGGCCTACATGCGAGTGATATAAATATATATATTTACATATATTACATGAGTAATATGTATATCCTAGTAGTAAATATGTATACATAGCAATATTAACTTATAGGCCTGTGTATTTGATAGTATGGGTCTGCCGTTTTTCCCCCAACAACTTAAGTAAGTAAGTAAGACACGCCACGTGCCCATCGGTTGAGTGAGGAATCGTAGGCGTAATCTGCTTGCAATTGTTGTCAAACTTGTATCTTTGTCGATGAATGGGATCAATCAAATGAGACGAATGAACCTTAAAAATGCCTCAGTAGAAAGAAAGAGAAGATGCAGATGGGTTGCATCTACTAAAATGGAGTGATGAGTGATGATGGAATCCTACGTTAGCCTGTTCTCTCTTAAATAGCCATGTCACATGTCCGCAAATGTGCGGGATCCTGTATCTAAGTACTGGAAAGTGATTGCATAACAGTCTGTTAAATTCTGTAGAGCAATTATGCCGCTGTTTGTAAACGATGGATTGTAAATACCGATAATAAGTAGCTGAGAAAAAAGAAAAGAAGAAAGAAAAAGAAAAGAAAGAGAGTATAGAAAGCAGAAGAGGACAGTCTTAGTTTATTTCATTTTGGAATTGGTTCAAAGGAAGGGCTACCTTTAGGACCATTAGTAGCGCTTTCAGCTGAAAGTCTACAGACGAGTTTCATGCCCTGAAATAGTTGATGATGCTACTGCCACCGTAGGCCTATCTCATGAGACTGAAGTGAGCGGTGAAGCAGATGAGCCAACCCTTCTATATGACGACTCATGAAGTAAGTGCAAAATATAATTGACTCATAAAATCACTGTGCAACAGAAGGTTTTATTCAAATTCATTTCTAAACTAAGTATATAAGAACTTAAACCTATGATAGCGGTTCATACGAAAATTAGTACACACACTTCTTTTTGTCTCTTTAGGTAGGCCTACAAGTACAAAATTGTGTTATGCTAGATTTAAATTTTCAGTTTATTTATGAGGGACTTCGATTCCTTTGCCTGGATTTCTCTCTGCGGGTCTTCTGAATAATGTCAGTATTGTAGATGAGTATAAAATTTTGCCAGTTTTCATTAGGCTGTTCAACCTTAAAAATACGGACTAGAATACAGTGTAAAAACAACCTCTAAATAATTCAAGGCAAACTGCCCAAAATGACTATTTCGTAAAAACAATCTCTCAGCTCCAGTGAGCTTCATCTCCTGACCCCTACAGGGGCTTTGCCCTGGACCCGACGGCGCCTCCGACCCAGGCCCCATATAGTCTCGGGCTCAACGCTAGCCATGAGGCCTCTCAGGGCTAAAATCCAGCATCCGCACGTGTTCCCAAGTTTCACACGGCAATAAAACATCTCATTACTCGTTCCGATCGACATCATTGCCAAATACTAGAAATTGTAAAGGTTATAAAATGTCAAATTATGCTACCTGTCAAAGATACATTGAACAGTTTCTCATAACATAACACCTGACAAAATACTCGACAAAAGAAGATGTTATTGGTCAAAGATACACGGAACATCTTTCAAAACATACAAGCCTAATTCTTAACAGAATGCTTAACAGAAATATGTTATGCATCTAATAAACATTTAACATCTTTTCATAACATCACTAGTAGCAAAACAGTTGAAAAAATCATTGACTAAAGGCTTATTAGTAGCATTCACCTATCAAATGTTTAAAAAAATCGAAGTCCATTTCCTCAACATATGCGACGATCCTAACGTCATCCCTATCTATTTCTACTTAGTTATTTAGTAACAGGTTGCCATAAAAGTTCCTCCTCGATGGTTAAGCAGACGTCGGATGATTTCGGAGGGTCTGATTGAGGTTCTACATCGACCATTGGAGACTTTTCTGCGGAGACCACAAAACAAAGTTTGCTCGAATATTAGAAATTAATTAAAACACAGGGAATGTTGCTTTCAAATTCAAAACGACTAAATCCTCGACAAAGTTCCAGACATAAATTAACGGCTATAAATTTTCAAAAGTCGGCTCAAACAGGACAATCAGAATATAATTATTATTTCTGTTTTAATGATCGTGGTTGTTTGAGATGGTAGATTTAAGAAAGGAGACATTAAAATATATGCTGGGGACCATACCGGAGTCTATGAGATTCTTTTCTTCCCCTATGGACTGTTGCTTCATTTCCACCGCGGATTCCGTATGAATTCCGACGAACAGTTGATACACCATCGCTCCACAGATGGCGCCAAAGTGCGGAATGACTAAAGGCACCCAGAACCAGTAGTTGTACGCCCTGTAATGCATTACACGATTCATAGAGCGCCTCTATTTACAGGCTGTACGATGAGAATGCAAGCAAATCATTCGGGTCACTGCAGCACAAGTACTGTTTCAATTCAGCTCAGCTTATTGCTGACTTGGTTAGCTACATTGGTTAATGCGCATGTCAATGCGCCTCACGTGGCCTGACACACATTGACGTCACAATCGTCAACATGGTAACTCAGCTGGCCTGGTTAGCTACATTGGTTAAAGCGAACGTCAAGGCGCCTCACTTGACCTGACACACATTGACGTCACAATGGTCGCCATGGCATCTCAACTGACCTAGTTAACTACAGTGGTTAAAGCATACGTCAAGGCGCCTCTGTTCGTGAAAATGCCGGTTTGCATACCGATGGGGGCTTATTTCAGAGATTGTAATCACAGGGACCTTAATTGCGTGGCACCCAATCAAACGGGCAGCAGTGATGAAGGATCTCACCCGCCAGTCATGGTGATGTTAAGCCTCTGTCATTACATTAACATCCGTTTTGGCACTCATTTAAAAGTGACACACTACTTATGCCTGATTCACTTATGGCCTTGGGCGAAACGGGGAAAACACCATAAAAACGTTACGTTCAACAGCATCTGTTTGGCATAGGCTTACTTTTTCAACTTGCTTTAGAACGGACATGTTCAAATCAGTTAGATGGCTTTGCGTGCAGATCTGTTGAGAGATATTCTAAAGGCGCTATATTAACTGTATCTGTTACAAATAGATTGCTAGAGAAACATTCTGAGGTAATGTTAGAGTAGAGGCTTACGTGAAAACTTCCATTCCCCATCCGGCGATGGCAGTAAAGAGACGGGGACTGAAATCCCTAGCCGGGTTGATGGCTCCTCCGCAATTGAAAGTGTAGGTGAGGTTGATTACTGTGATCAGCCCTGCGATGCCTACAGGAAACATCCCGTTTCCCGGTGACATGTTGCATTTGTCCGACAAGGCCATTGCACCGACAGTCAGCATAAAAGTCCCGAAGATCTGCAACACATCAAACGACAAACGCCTTTTATAAACTCGATAAGATTAAGACATTCTGTCACTGAGTGAACTTCAGTATAGACTACACAGTTTCTTACGTGTGTATAGAGCCATTATCTAATATCTTATCGTCATTTTATTTGGTTATTTATTTAAAGCACTTGTAACGAGCTCAATGTCAGGACACCTGAATCTGAGGCGCGGATGTGTTCGCAAGGGACCAAAAAGGAATCATGCAAAAGTCAGAGTGAAGTAGTTTTACCACAATATTTATATTTACCACAATATATGCCACACCTTAAAAAACTTTCACTAAAATTATGACAATTATCTGACCCATAATATGAACTCAGTTCACGTCTTGCAGTCTCTGCGCAGGTCTTTCACTCAAAACTGAAAACATTCCTCTTCCACAAATTCTATCCTGATTCTTCCTCTTTCCCTTATCTCACTTTCCGGTTCAATTGCTAACACCATCCACCGTAGCCGTATGACAGTCTGCCTGCCTGACCCTTGGATCTTGAGCTGGAACCAAACCCCTCCTGCCTCCCGATTTTGTTTTGAATGAGCGCCTGTGAATAAGCTGGTTCCCGCGACTTTGCTCTCGAAATCTCGAACTTACGATTACGATTACCTCACCTTTACTAATAACATCAATGTGCAAAAGCTTTAATACTGTTGTTACCTGATCACAGATACCGGCGCTTAAGCTGAGGAACGGCTGAGGATATGTTGCCCAGATTCCAGCTGTAGCTGTTTCTCCAATCACAGAACGATGTCCACTGTCGAAGATGTTCAGGGCATCTGTTGCAAAGCAAAAAAAACAGCATCACTTATACTCTAATACCTTAATCAGAAAGAGAAGTTTTTATTTGGGATTTTCTAATACAAATTACGTTACCGATGAGCTCAAGTAAACACTATATTCAAGTAAATGTTCAAATCCCTGATAACTGGAACCACACTGAAGGCAAGTTCAGGCAAGAAACACTATATTCAAGTAAAAGTATAAAAGCTTCTGACAACTTGAACCCTACTGAAGGCGAGGTCACGCTAAAAACACTATATTCAAGTCAATGTTCCAAACCCCTGATAACTGGAACCACACTTAAGGCAAGGTCATGCTAGAACATTTGTGACAATAACAACAGAAGTCCACCTAACTAACACATTAAGCGTATAACCCATGTGCTTAAATCTTTGCACTGGCTTCCTGTTCAGCAACTAAATGAAAAATCTATAAGCAAACTGTATTGTATTATTTTTATTTGCCTTTTTTCACATTAATAATTTTCGCAGTCGAAATGACAGATGAGAAAACAATTATACATTAACTCATTGAAACTGATTATTTGAATCTTCACATGAAACTCTTCAGCCAAACAATCATTGAGCTAATTAATCAATCACCATCTTAGAGCTAACTAATCAATCGACCATCAGTTAGCTAATTAATCAATCAGCCAACATTAAGCTTATTAATCAATCGATAAATCTATCAACAAATCCACCAGTTAATCGAACTATCTGTCTATCCGTCTGTCTGTCTGTCTATATATCTGTCTATATATCTGTCTATATGTCTGTTTGTTGGTCGGTCGTACCACGGTATATCCAGAAGACGCAGGCACTTCCGACGAATGCTCCGCAGTACTGTGCTATCCAGTAGACAAACATCTGCGGGAGATTTCGCCTTCCAAGGACAGCCATCGCCACCGTAATCGCAGGGTTCAAGTGTCCTCCTGTAAAGATAACAATAGCAGTTGTTTCAACGATTAGCGTCTTCTATAACAGGACTGAACTGCCCACTTGGAAAGAAAAAACAGTATTAACAATAGCGTCTTCTAAATCGCCGTTATCTAATGCAAAAGGCATCAACCGATGGCACACAAGAGCAAATCAATCGTCCAATTTTATGCATAAGTATGTGATTGAGTGAATGTATGTAGGTGAGTTTCTGAGTATGCACTTGTGTATCCAGAAGTTTTAGAGAAGAAAGGGACACGTAAGCAAGGCTGTATTCGACTTTGCAGACAAATTTTAAATGTTTTTAGTCTCTATAATTTTTCTCGACCTTTTTCAGTCATTAGCCTTTTCACAATCTATTTCATCACAATTTGAAATCAACCAAAGTAATCCCTTACACGTTTGGCTGCTCCGAATTGAAGCGATAGTTCATGATCATTGTAAAGAAGATCAATCTCTGTATCGAGAGAGATTTCATTTTCTTAGCCTCGGTATTTGATGACCAATGGCCATTCATCTACCCCGCCGCCTGATCTTCCCACTAGCATTGTACAGTCAGTATGGTCATTTAATAGCTTGGATTTTAACTCCAGACTTTCTAATTGACCTTCCAACCCCGTGGTCAATCATAATAGGAATCATGACAGTCATCAGTGATAGTGAGCACAATATCAGTAGACCTATGTAAGTGCATAAGTGAATGAGTAAGTAATCTTTAATGGCATATGATAACGCACAAACATTACATAGTAAAGAATGACTACACACGTATTTCAACTGGATTACAACACATAACTAAATGCACAAGTGTAATGTAACTGAAGATTAATTAATTTACAAAACTACTCTGAACAGTTCACATTTAACAATGGATAGCATAAAATGGTCTCCTGTCTTAAGAAGAGAGGACTTCTCAAGGAGAGGCAGCAACAACTGACGATGCAATTTCTAGGGGTGCCTTTCAAGCGAGACTAGAGTGTAGATGTGTGGACTTCTTATAGATAAGATCTGTGCCTGAAGAGACGAACCTGTGACTCCGCCTGAAATCCAGATTGCCAAGGCGACGGCCCAGGCCCAACCGAAGGCGACCGAAAGCGAATCACTGGCCGCCCTACCGCTCAGAACAGACTGAGCATTCGCGGCACAGCCAAAAGCCTATGAAACATGCAAGACAATCAAATACTACGAGATTCAGTTCTACGTAGAAAAAACTTTTGATCCATTTTTTGTTTGATTGTAATTGTAATTGTAATTTTAGATTTTTAAAGCGCCTCTTAGAGGATAAACTCAACAGAGGTGATTCCGACCCGAAAAAGTAAAATCGCTGTTAAACAGTACAGTCTTCAGGCGCCTACAGAACACTGAAAGGGGGAGAGAAAGGAGCTCAAGTCGTAATTTTCTAAGGGAGACGATTCCAGCAAGTGGGACCAACGTAGGCGAAGCTTCTGGACTGGGCCGCAGCGGTGCTCATTCGAGGGACAAACAGGAGATCCTGAGTGGCCGAGCGAAGGGTGCTACGGCCCGGCAACGAGGAGACCAAAGTGCAGAAGTGAATGAGGTAACGGGGAGCAGAGCCAAGAACACAATTGCGCATGAGGGAGAGGATCTTAAAGTGGACACGCTGCTGGACAGGAAGCCAGTGAAGAGTGCCACGAATATAAGTTAGTATTGCTGGCCTTCTTTGAAGCCGGGTAACAAGAAACTTTATCATAAGCATAAGCAGTGAGGAATATTATCATTTCTGCATTTATCAAGCGCCAACATCAATTGAGTAAGCTTCAATCGGTGGCGCTGAGCAACTGTGCGTGAAAGATTTGCTCAAGGCCCCCACACAGACACCGCCTCAAACCCGTCCTTTCGACGTTACAAGGCAACCGCTCTAACCAATCGGCTACCGTTTCAGCTTAAAGCGAGACATAGGCTCAATCAGGAGTCTCGAACATGAAGAGGTAGAGTTGTGGACGGAAACTCTTGGTCATCTAGAATTATATAACTATTCAACTAATATATTCATTGTCATGTGTGCGTGATATTTATCTTGGCTTAAAATGACTATCCAAGTATAAGCCATAAGCTATCGTGCGGAGACGACTTACGATAAGAGTGAATGTCGCAAAGAATTCCGCCAGAAACTCCCGAAGCAGAAGGTTCTGTATCCGCAGTCTGCTTTTGATGGTCGCTCTAAATGAACGCAATTTCATTTTGGGATCGCACTTTAAAGCTGATTCTCAAGAAAACTAAGTTCTAACGATGCTCACACGCAGTCCTTGGGCGTCAAATTATGCTTCCAAATTCGTTCAGGCCTTCATGCGCAGTATGAAGGTCCCAAAAATGTTACTGTATTGCGGAAGCCGCTTTTATTGGACAAGCACCGAATAATGTTCAGGGTCTAAACGATCTAAATTGCCTAAAGATGAGATTATCATCATGCATTCAGAGATGATGTTAACACGCACAACTGTTGGTATAAACTATGTACGATCAATAAAAGTTGACGTGTTTTCAGAAAGCAAAAACTGGTGCGTGGGGGAGTCTGTGATATTCTTCATCTGTCAGTTCTTCATACCGACCTCTATCGGTCACGAGGTGAAGGCATGAGTACAACGATTTGCACGTGATTATCAGGTCTGTCTGTACTTATATCGGCGATGATCAGCCTTCATACAAGGTCCAATTGTTGAGAACCAACTGGCCCATAGCAACGTCACATGCACTCCGAAACAACAACCATCCATGTACATTTAAAACAACAAATCTATATACATTTAGGCTACATAGTTACACATTCTACACGAGTAATAAAGGTTTACATATGAGCGGTATATATATATATATATATTAGCAATATGTATAAATATATTAGGGCCTTATTAGTAATATGTACGTGAATGTATATATGTATAATATATGTATAAATAGATGTCATCTCTAATCTATTCTGTTTTGATTGTTTGGGCAGATATGCAATTTATCACGGTCAATATATATATATATATTATATATATTATATATTATATATGTATTTATGCATACCTATACTGTATTCCACGAATTTATTATAGCCTACAGTGGTTCCTGATATGAAATGGTTAAGGGATGTACTGTAATATATATATGTATATATATATATAAATATATATATATATATATATATTATTTACCTATGATCGTAATTGCTTGTAGATTTTAGGTTGAGCAGCCAATGCCCGTCAGTCGCTTCTTTGTCGCCAGGTGGCGGAAGAGTATACATGTATGCATTAGTGGAAATGCCAAGGTATACAGAAATGCATGTGTATTACTTTCAACATCTATTTGTTTATTGAGAGGCTGTGCTTGTTTTATGTTTAAGGCCAATGATATTCAGTCAAAGAGACGATTAACCGAGTTGCTTTGATTGTTGATTCAGCGTAATCCTGCAGTAATCAATCTCAAACACCACCCACCGTAGCTGCCACGCTGTCTCTCTGCCTGACTTTTGCATCTTGATCTGGAACCGAACTCATTTTACCTATCGATTTTGTTTTGACTGAGCGCATGTGAAAAAGCTGGTCCCCGTGACGTGGTTTTCACTGGGTGCTGTTGAAATCTCGAGATTACAAATACAATTATGATTAATAGAGTATTTTGTTCTCCTTAAGTTACCAAGGGAAGCGCCAAGCCCTCAGGCCAAATTCGTCGACAGGTATTCTCCCGCCACCTGGCGACTAACAAGCGACTGACTGGCAATATGACTATGACGACATGTTAAATAATACTTAAGCCAGACTATTGGTGAGATATACATCTCTACTTATATTGGCGATCAAATATTATGTTTGCCGAATACAGAGTTTGTTTCTAAATTAAGGTCAGAGCAGTAGGTTGTTGCAAAACTAATTTATTCAATGCCTTTAAACTACAACGGCGACAAGAGACTTTCCATGGACAACAACAACGTACTCAGATTTTCCTTTCTCATATGGCTTACTCGAGAAAGAACCACAGCGCTTTTAATAGGCATTAAAGGCGCTATATTAGTATACAGATACATACATTACATATACATGCATACACACATTATAATAATAATAATAATAATTATTATTATTATTATTATTCTTGTTGTTGTTGCTGCTGTTGTTGTTGTTGCTATTATTATTATTATTATTATTATTATTATTATTATTATTATTATTATTATTATTATTATTATTATTATTATTATTTAGCATTTATTCCCCGCGCAAGGTCAATAAATCTGAATCTGTGGCGCGAAGCAATTTTGAGAGAAAGACTAGGTCAGGATCCCTACTCAGTAATCGTCTAGCGGGAAGGTTCGAACCCCTACTCTTCACGTTGCAAGCCGAGCGCTACCGTGCCTCACACTCATACATATTTGCATACATACATACTTATATACATACATACATACATTAATTCATTCATTCTTGCACACATGCATACATACATACATACATACATACATGTATACACAATTACACATGTATACATTCAATTATACATTTAGACAATGCAAAATTGCCAGCACGCATATGTAATGCAAGCGTTTCAGGGCATGAAGCAATATGTGCAATAAACAATGAAATGAAGACCTGTATTACGCCAAAGTGGATGATCAACACAAGCACACAAAGCGATTTCAACCAAAAAGAAAAGAAAGAAACCATCGTTTTCCGCTATTCAGAAGTCCCTGAAAGCGGAGCTCGCTATGCACAAGTCATTGAACTTGCTATGCGGCTAGCGAACCGCCTCATGTTTATTTATAAATACCAATGTACAGCAATTACCATTATGGTAATTATCAGTTAAGGATGTCCGCAGCAGGTTATATTTACCCATATGGAAAGGTACAAATGAGAATAAAATTCGTAGTGATATGTTTTCGATAAGACTACGAAATTTAATCTGTCCACTCCATTATTGGAACTTTTCACACTTTACCATTTCTTAAAACCGAATTTAATGCGATATACAGAGTACAAGCATACATTCGTAATCGCAGTCGTAATCGTAAGCTCGAGATTTCTACAGAGCCTAACGAAAGCGAAGTCGCAGGAACCAGCTTATTCACAGCTGCTCAGTCAAAACAAATTGATAGGCAAAAGGGTGCGGTTCCAGGTCAAGTTCGAAGAGTCAGGCATGCAGACAGTCAGACGGCTGTGGTGGATGGTGTTTGGAATTGAACCGGAAAATGAGACAAGAGGAAGAGAAAGAACCAGGATAGGATTTTTGGAAGAGGAATGTTTTCAGTTTTGAGTGAAAGACCAGCGCAGAAATTCAATTCAATCAATTCGATTTGACCGACACAGTCAAAGCAGCAAGGTCGAAGGTCAGCGGGATCAACCAGAAGCTCTCCTGTAAATTGAGGTGAAGGATCTCCTCCAAATTGAAGGCACGAGTTGAGATGTACACGACGCACAGAAGAAACACCGCTTCAATTTCCAACATTTTCTATTGTAAAGTAATGTATTATTATAACGCATCATTGGCAGCAGCAGCTATAGTCGTGGGGTGATTCGCCCCGGCCCCTCTTGGTTATATGCCGGCACCCCTCAGACCTGAACCCTGCTTGGTGGACTGCCAGAATTTGGCGCCCCTCTAGAAATGTCCCTGCCCGCCCACGCAAGTAATTCTGGATCCGCCACTGATTGGTAAGCTGTATTATGAACATTGTATATTGTATTATAATATAATCTTTTTATAGACCAACTTGTTGTTACGATATTTGACCAGTGTTATCTTATGCCTCGTCTTGTTTGAATATATATGACGGCTCTTCTCTGGACAGGATTACAACAGGCTGAGTCATGATTCACTCTCAATCAAAAACTAGTTGTTGTGAAGAAAACAGTTTGATAGTCCACAAATTACTCAGATCTGTTTATTGAGAACCTCAGACGAATCGTGGTTAGATTAATACACTCTAAAGTAGAAAGTATCCCATATCCCAAAAATGAGATGTAGGGGAGGCGCTCATTTCCTTTTCTTTAGGCTCTTAAGCCGGCAGTGGACGAATCCCAAGGTCCTGGACACGCGGCCAGTGCATCGCAGGACTTGCCGTTTACTTCCCAGGTTACGCCGTTACCAAATTATACTGCTTGGTGACAGAGGCACGGTGTACTCAAACAACTTGCCCAGGGTCGTTACAAGGAGTCGAACCCGCAACCGCATGATCATTGACCAACCGTGTTACCGATAGACCACCGTGCTCAGTTGTGTCGATATCACACCAATTCTCTTCTGATATGTCACTGGTTCAGTTGCTAACGAATCTTCGTCACATGAATGTCCATTCCAGGATCTCACCCGATCAATTCATGAAAACGAGCATGGTCGAGACCATACAGTCTCTATATAAAACCGTGTACATTTACATTTACATTTATTGCATGAAGTCGTGACAAAATTCAGGAACCGTTAACCCATTTACAAATTTCCTCCTCTTCTTTAGGTCCAGTGCAACAGAAACAACGATGTGTGCGAATCGCTGAATGGGAGCGCGGAATCCACAGCTTCCCATGTGCTGAAGAGCGCAGTGCATGTTCGTCGAATCGGCTTGCTCGATACAGGAACAGAGCTCAGTGATGTATTTCGGGGCTGAACCAATTATCAATGCTCGGCCTAACAGATGAAAGAGACCAGAATATTCATCGATGCTGCAGTCAAATCAAATCTGCAAAGCCAAATTGTTGGGTAGTTTCAGACCAATCCTATAATACTAATAATAATTATTATAATAATAATAATAGCAACAACAACAACAATAATAATTAATAACAATAGTAGTAGTAATAATAATAATAATAATAATAATTATTATTATTATTAATATTATTTTTTTATTATTATTATTATTATTATTTATTATTATTATTATTTATTATTATTATTATTTTTGTTATTAATACAATAATTATTACTACTACTACTATTACTGCTGCTACTAACACTACCACTTTTGTTATTAGTAACTTATTACTACTACTACTTCTACTACTACTACTACTACTACTAGGCTACTTCTGCATCTACCAGTCGCCATTATCTGATGGCTAAATATCAATCGATGGCGCTTTGCAACTGTGAGTTAAGGAACCGTCTGAGGGGAGGATCGAATCCGTAGTGTCCGCGTCACAAGCCGAGAACTCTAATCATTCGTGCGGCTACCGTGCCCCGCCAGTTGATGCCCAAATAGGCACACCGATACAGCCAGCGGTATGCAAGGGTGGAAAGTGTTTCTGGTGTCATGGATGTTGGAATGCAGATGGCAGAAGGAGTAAGGATAAGACAGTTTGAAGAGTTCAGTTTTAAGTTTTGAATGAAATGATCCAAAAGAAACTCAAGAAGAGGGAAGAGCCCAAGGACACTGACATGTGGAGGACGAGCAAACTTTTGTAGGTCATTTTTAGAGTTCGTTCAACAGAACTGGTGCAGCTTTGATTAATGAACGATAATGGAAGAACCGCAGTCACTGGACACGTACAGATAATTTCATTTGCGATCAAACAACCAATCATTCGACTGTGCAACATATCGGCAAACATTTCAATCAAATCAACATCATGTTGCACCAACATACTGTATAATACATCGCCACACATATCAATCAATCGATCTCATGTTCTAACCAGATACTGTGCAATCCATAGCCACATATTTCGATCGATCGATAAAGTGTTCGATCAACTTCAGTAGAATTACAACTCACTAAATAACTCTTAACAAATCAGATCATTAGTCTTCCCAAAATAAATAGACAACCTTGAGCGTAGACTACAAAGTCTTATAAGGACTGCAACAGCAAACCTGTTGATGGCCATTCTCCTCTGGCAGAGCAATTGGTCTAGTTAGGCATATTTTGGAACAAAGACGAGTTTTAATACTAGATTGATTCGGTTTAATTTCGTGATAATAAGGTTTACTAATCTCATTAGGCTAATTTTTGAATAAACTGACGATGAATCTACGTGATCTGCGCTTCAACATCAAAGACAAGCTGCGGCTGAAAAATCGCATGATCCGCGAGTTTCTCGCTGAGTTCCTGGGAACTTTTATTCTGGTCGTAAGTTTATAATGATTTATATGCTATCGTAGACCTGTAGTGTTCGCGCTATAAGGTAAGCTGGTCAGTTACAGAATCTAATCTAAAATAATCTATAGCGTCGTAATCATAATACACATCGATGGTCGCTTCTAAGCAAAACCGATTTCTGTAATCAGAGTTGATTGAACAAAAGCTGTCGAGGTCCGGAGGATAAGCAATCAAGAAAGATGAGATTCTGTTTCACATCTGTTGGTTTACATGAAGCATGTTACAAAGTATTGGTTTATGTATTTGCTTCACATAAATATGTTACATCACCAACAGCCTCAAACTAGTGCTAGAGATGATCAGAACGGACATTTATATTGCGCCACCTCAAATGGAACTCTAGATATGTCCTAGAAATGAGTAGGTATTATGAATAATTTGTTATCAAGCGAAATGGATGCGTTAATCGCAGCGATCTGAAAACGGCAGATGTGTAATCGTAAACATTAAAAAATATAACAGAAAAGGAAACAAACCCCACGAAACGTGAGATATATAGATATTGAATGTTATTAAAAGACGACAATATACAACAGAAACAGAATGACAGAAAAGAAAGACAGAGGGTTAAAGAGAAAAGACAGTGACAGAGTTTAGACAGGCGAGACAGAATAGAGACATTAACAGAGAAGACCTACCGAAAAAAGCACAGACAGAGGGGACTGATACAGAGAAAAAACAATAGATAGAAAGAAACAGGTAGATCAAGTGTTAAAGCGAACATGAAAGAGAGACAGACAGAGACAAAAACAAAGAAGCATTTGGTTTGACGGACCTTATAGCTTTGGTTGTCACGGACTCGCTATCAGAGCATGACAATTATAATAAATGTGCCAACTTATGAGAAAACTCTTAACAAATCAATGCAGAAATATTTAGAGAGTAAGGTGTAAGTATTGGATTGGATGCCGACAAACTATCATAATAAGCCTGTGCACCCTAAAATATCATCACGCAGAGATAATCAACATTCAAATTTATTCTATTCAAAACAAACTTTCCTGAATAATCAGTGTACTCTCCCAATCTTAAGTAATATCTGCCCTCAGCAGCTACTGATTTAGTCCATACTGTCATACGTTGTCTAGTATCACTCTAGTATCGCACACTCGCTGTGGCTCACAGTCTTGAGTAGTTATATTAAAGTGTCATGATGCTAACATTACTGTATACGACCTTAGATCAGACGACATAGTACAAAGAGAGCCTTGGCCTCAAAGTGGCATTGATCCCACAGTGGACCGTAGTTCTAGTAGATAGGCTACTGATGCTTAGAAGGGCGGAGTTTAGCGAACATCATCTTTAATCAGAATGGCTGACACTTTAGCGAAATGGGATCAAAAGAAACTAAGGGCAGCATATTTCTGTGCCTGATAAGACGAAGGCGATTAATCAAACGGTTATTGATTAAGCCAAGGACTGACCTGCAGCTTATCGTTGAGAGGGATGAACAGCCGATTTAGCTTATGCCTGCTGGGGTCACTGGTGAAAATATTACATAATTGAAGTACCATCTAGGGTGTTATGCAAGGTAGAAAGATTCAGTAGGACCCCTTAAAAAGTTGTCTGACTCATCGGCGACACCCTTGGGGTACCCAATGCAGTAGGAAAACCTGGATATAGAGGAGGGTATAACAAATTGATGCATCTAAGTCGCCCGTTGAGAAAAAGATGACAGAAATATTTACAACAACGCAATTCTGGGTCAACAAGGTCCACGAAACGATTTACTATGCGGTGGATACATGCAGACTTTCAGTCCATCGACAAAGTCACACATATGATGCTTAACAGATGAACAGATGACTTGTCCAAGTATATCACGCAGACTTCATACTCTCAGTGTACTGAACAACAACAGGGAAAACTCGAGATCCTGCAGCGCCCAATGAAAGTTAAGTTGCGGGAACCAGCTTATCTAAAGGCGCTCAGTCACAGCAAAATGGATAGGGAGGAAGGGTCAGATTCCTACGATTACGACTCTTTAAATCTGTACTGTTGACACCTCAACAGTAACAGACAAGTGTCTTTTGTTAAAAATATTCTAATTGTGTGTAACTTACGTTGTTGGCGATTCAATAAACGGATCAATAAAAACAAAGTATTGGGACAAATAAGGAAGGTCATACTTAACGTCATAAGAAAATGTTGTTAGTCATTTTTATCATTGACCACATTTTGGTTATCAGAGTTTTTGATATGTTTTCCAGTCTTCGGCAATCTACATTTTGGTCAACGTAGTAGTGACACCTACAGTAGACTTTCCTAGATTTCAGAATTCAGAATTGGCTCTCCCATGATTGTTAATAACTTCTTTAAAATTCTGAGATTTCTTTGACTTATTCATTTCCACAAATTTTAGTGACCTTTTTAATTGACGACCAGTCATTTCAGTTTCGAAGTTCTACCATAACTTTTCGATTCTTGTAGGCAACAATCGCCCTAACCAGTTGAAGGGTAATTCAATGATGTGTCCTCCACCCAATCAAATGACTACGAGACGATTGCTACTATCTGGATTGGTCCGTGACCCTATTCATACATTGAAGACTTTCGGGAGGTTTTTTGACAGGCGCTATAAAAACCTTACTTCATATTACACTTGCTATATATATATATGTATATATATGTATATATATTTATATAATTGCGACATGTCATATTCTTAAAAAACAAATTCGAGACGTGCCTAAGAACAGTTGATTCCTGTTTCAACAGGTGATTGGAATTGCTATTAATGCTCAGGCGACCTTCGGCAAGGGTGCCTACGGACATTTCCTCTCCATCACTTTGGGTTGGGGCTGGGCAGTGGCAATGGGTGTCTGGGTCGCTGGAGGCGTCAGTGGTAAGTAAAGGCCGGTGCAGTACAAACCAAGGATTTTATATTAACAAATCAGAAAACTTGGTCAGGGCTGCTCAATGCACCCTGACCTCAAAATAGGATCGGATCCTATGACATTCTGTTGTCATGCTTAAATTCATCCAATTAAATAAATGTTCCAATGTAAGACAACCAATCACGAGCAACGGTGTCCATATGACGGTAATCTCATGTTTCAAGCGGATCTGTATTTTGTAAATACTCTTTTTATTAATACTACACCAGCGAATCGTTATAACACAGCTTATTATATAACGAATGATGACATAATATCTTCAGGAAATGGATCCCGAAGTATTTCACACGTAGAAAATAACGTCAGTATAACACGGCCTAGTTATTTGCGGTCGTCGCTATGGCTCTAAAAGACAGATTCGTAATTGGTTTCTGATGTCTTCTTCTTTTCTTCTTTTTCTTCTTCTTTTTCTACTACTTTCTCTTCCCCTTCTTCTCCTCTTTTTCTCTTTCTTCTTCTTCCTCTTAATCGTCTTAGCTTTCGTATTCTTCTTCTTTTTTCTCCTTCTCCTTCTCTTCTTCTTCTTCCTCCTTCTCTTCTTCTTCTTCTTCTTCTTCTTCCACCTCTTCTTCTTCTTTTTCTTCTTCGTCGTCGTTTTCGATGTATTCTTCCTCTTGTTCCTCCGCATCCTTTTCTTCCTTGTCCTTTTCGTCTTCCTCTTCTTCTTCTTCGTCTTCTTCTTCTTCTTCTTATTTTTATTATTAATAATAATATTGTTATTATTATTTATTTACTTTATTCATTTATTTATTTAGGTGGTCATTTGAATCCGGCGATTACAGTGACAGTTGCCGTCCTAGGCAGAATGGAGTGGGTGAAAGTGCCTATTTATTGTCTGGCTCAGTACCTCGGAGCTTTTGCAGGCTCAGCCTGTGTCTATGGCATCTACTACGGTAAGAGTCGTCAACCATTCATAACACCTACGAGAAGGAAAACCGTCGTTACAAATATCACACATCCCAACATAATAAAACACTGCCAATTTCTTAACGACAGCATGTTGCAGCGCTTTCGAGAGATTACAAGGGCGCTATTTAAATATTCAGATGCATACACGCACATATACATACATAAATTCATACATTTGTGGATGTATACTTACATACATACAAGCACAGTGTTTGAAATCCTACGATTGCGGGTTCGAGTCTGCTTAGTGAACTCGCTGTGACGAATCTGGATAAGTTGTCTTGCGCCTCAGATGCAGATATACAGACCTTGTATCAGTCATTAGTGCAACAAATAAACGATTACAATAGAATTGATTAGAATGATTCTGTTATATTCGATTGAATAACAGATCCATAAACGAAATCAGCGATTCATATGTATTGATCAGTGATTAGTCATGCCACATGCTGATTGGTGCGTTTCCTTATTGACAATTCAGATGCGTTGAACAATTATGACGGCGGAACGCGAGTTGTTATCGGGGAAAACGCCACCGCAGGAATCTGGTCTTCCTACCCACAACCGTACCTGTCGACTTTGTCTGGGTTCGCAGATCAAGTAAGACACCCGAACAACAGATATATAAACAATTCGATAATGAATCGCTATTTTCGCCTGTATGGTTACTTCGGTTGTTGCAAATCATGCATCAGTCACCAACATTTAACCTCTTGCAATCTCTGCGCAGGTCTTTCACTCAAAACTGAAAACATTCATCTTCCAAAGATCCTATCTTGATTCTTCCTCTCCCCTTATCTCACTTTTCGGTTCAATACCAAACACCAGCCACCAACGTTTGACTGTTTGCCTGCCTGACCCTTGGATTTTGAACTGGAACCGAATCCTTCCAACCTATCGTTTTTGTTTTGACTCAGCACCTGTGAATAAGCTGGTTGCTGCGAGTTAACTTTCTTTGGGCTCTGCAGAAATCTCGAGCTTACAATTACGTTTGCTTCATTCATTGCAAATCGTGTGTCAGCCATCCTATTTTCAAGAAGGGGCCCCAGTGCCACAAAGTACAAGGTGCCCTTTAACACCCTGGTTACATCACGTTAGGCCAAAGTCTGGGCGGGCTCGAGGAGAGCCTACAACTAGATACTAAACCATGAAAGAGCCTCTGGCCACTGCAAATGAAATACTTATTTGCTTACTTTTCGAGGTGTTTGGAACGATGCTGCTGATGCTGTGCGTAATGGCAATAATAGATAGATTCAACATGGCACCGTCTCCAGGAATTATTCCTTTTGCCGTCGGAGGCACGATTACTGTCATCGCAATGTCCTATAGTCATAACGCCGGCTCTAGTATCAACCCAGCCAGGGACTTCGGCCCAAGGGCGTTCACCGCTTGCGCTGGATGGGGAGTTGAAGTATTCACGTAAGCTACTGCATTTCGGCTTCGGTATAGCAAATAACTTCATTAGCTGAAACTTAGAAGAATGAGTTGCAATTTTAAAATGTGGGCGAATAATGCCTTTTACGGAATGGTGTAATTAATTGATGAACGTAGGCAATTGGTGGATGAGCTGGCTTTCGTGACATGCGTAGCCACGCTAAGTGGTAAGTTTATAAGTTTGTGTGAGTGTGCTCGCTTGCTGTGTAACGACGCCGTGTCATTATTAAGGTGATTCGCGTTGCCCTCATCCTTTATGCAGGTTTCGGACTGACACCATCTGACTAAATGCAGTGGTTGGGTTAGACTTTAAATAGCACCAAAGTAGTTGCAAATTGTGATATGCAATTCCTACAGCGTCGGTGTCTAATGCACGTGGCAATAACCAATTAGCGCACCAACATCAAGCCGCAACCAGGTCAATTGTACGTTTGTATGTATGTATGTATGTATGTATGTATATATATATGCATGAATGTCATTATGTCACCAGACTGCCATATAAAATACTCGTATGTATTTAGTCTATAAGTCTAATTTTTAGTAATTAATGAAGTCACAATTATGATTCATTTTCAGTTCCATAGAGATCAAAATTGTGATCCATTTTCTTTATTAAAACTTTGTTTTCAGTTAAGTTATACCTAATATTTGCTAAAATTAGTCGCCACATGCACTGTTTTGTAATAGGTGGGGCTAATTTAGCGGTACTCAGGTTCTTTTTGGGTGTACCATTTGTATCCCAATGACCTATATTCTGGTCAATGTATTTTTTCTTTTGTTCTTTTAGAACCAATAAAGTTTTATTCATTCATTCATTCATTCATTCATTAATTCATACATGCATCAGGAAATTCAATATAGCGAATTTTAAGTACCTCGCAATACAACATAGACCTGTACAATGCATACATGTACGTTAATCAAGGCGGTCTCTATTATGACATACTGCGTCGCAGAATATTGTGTTCTATAACCAGACACGGAAGTTGTCATGATTAGCTGTCATTAGCTACAGAAATTCAACTAGAAATCTACCACAGTTCTCTGCTTACACCAGTGTGGTACCTGAGAAACTGCGCCTGTTGCTTGCAGTAAATTAAGGTGTTCTTTCTTATATGCATTAAATTTATGTAATTAATATGACATATTATTTTTTATATATTACCCATAAGGCCTGTATATTATATGTGTCATATATTTATTTCATATATTATCGATAATTTAATAATTATGATTGCACGCTGATTTGTTGTTACTGCAGGGCCTGTAATTATTGGTTCTGGGTTCCTCTGGTGGCGCCTCACGTCGGCGCAATCTGTGGTGCATGGTTCTATCAGGTCCTCGTCGGAATCCACACAGAACCGGAAGAAGGTCATCTTAAAGTCTCTATCGACACTAAAGAAAACCACGACGACGGATTCTGATCGCTTCCCATAATTCTGAAGACTTTCTGGGAGGATTTTCCTCTTGAGATCTGTGTCAACTGTTGGTCAGCCTATAGGGTCAACAGTTTCGTTGGCTGGACGGCGATTCTTAGGCAGAGGGATCTGTTGTCCACCATTTAGGAAGTGTCATATATTAATGTACTCTAAGATATCTGGTTTAGCGACATCTTTCGGCAACTATAGACGAAATGGTTGACTTCTTACATTGACACCCGATTGCTATTAGGTATAAGTAGATCAATTTTAAAGGGGTAGGTAAATTAAGAGGTCACTTATAGGTTATTGACGCTGCTATTGATGTAAATGAGGTAGGACAACAGATGCTAATATGATAAATTAATTAGCGCTTTGTGGCAACGTTGCATTTTTGCGCTTTTTGAACGTTTATTGTATAAAAACACACCAGGCCTACAGTCAGCAGAATCGACAGTGATACAATGCAAAATGAGCTGGATAAATGTGAAATCTTATACTAGCCCCAACCAATATTTCTATCTTTTGGTCAATTTTGGACGAGGTAACCTAATAAATCCCTGTAAGAGTAGCCATATTGCGTTAACATCAATGAGGCTCCTGTATCCAAACGTGTTTCCAAGTCTCATACGGCAGTAAAACATATGTCATAACCCGTTTCGATCGACATTATTGCCAAATACTAGCAAGTGTAAAGGTTATAAAATGTCATATAATGTTAACTGTTAAAGACACATTGAACAGTTTCTCATAACATAACACCTGATCAAATACTCGACAAAAAATACATTGAAGATCTTTCTCAACATTTAAGCCTAATTTCTTAACATAATGCTTGACAAAAATATATTATGCATCAGATAAACATTTAACATCTTTTCATAACATCACTGGCAGCAAAAACAATTGAAAAATCCTTGATTAAAAGGCTTGACTAAAAGGCTTTTTAGTAGCATTTATCTATCAAATTTTAAAAATAAGTTCATTTCCTCAACATATGCGACGACCTCACGGCATCACTATCTATTTCTACTTAGTTATTCAGTAATAGATTGCCATAAAATTTCGCGATCAGGCTTCACTTCTCCTCCTCGATGTTTATGCAGACATCATATGATTTCGGAGGGTCGGAATGAGGTTTTCTATCGACCATTAGAGACTTGTCTGTGGAGACCACAAAATAAAGTTTGCTTGAAGATTAGAAATTTATTAAAACACATGGAATGTTGCTTTCAAATTCAGAACGACTAAACCCTCAACAAATTTCCGAACATGAATTGTTGGTTATAAATTTTCAGAAGTCAGCTCGAACAGGAAATCAATAATATTATTATTTCTGGATTAATTAAGCGCCAAAATCTAATTAATCGATAGCCCCGAGCAATTTTGAGTGAAGGACTTGCTCAAGGTTCTTACACAATAATCGTCTCAAGGAGACTCGAACCCGTACTCTCAGCGTTACAAGCCAAGCGCTTTATCCAGTCGGCTATCGTACTCCTCAAATATGAGCCACGAATGTGGCAATTAAGTTTGGCAATAAATAAATAAATATACCTAAACCAATGAATAATTTTTTATTTTAGTTAGCTTTGAAAAGCAAATTAATTAATTATCTAGATAATTAATATAGCGCCTTTAATACTTCATATAAGCGCTGCCTACTCTAGCATAAATTAGGTAGAAGTCACTATGACAGAAATTCATCAGAAAGCATCAATGCTCAGATTACTAGAAAAGTCACCACTTCCTCGCTAATGCATACACGCAGATTCCAAACATAGGATAGCCATGCATTTATGATATACAGTTGACACCCTGTTCAGCGTTCCTGGACGAAGTTACATGGAGGATGAGGGATGACGAAGGCCAATGAAGTTCTTAGCACACGACAACCTCGCTGTCAGGCACTGCCTCGCAGCTGGTAGAAGGTGCAGCGTCCGTGTCTCAAGCCACCAGGTCCGTGCAGGACAGGCATTTGATCGCTTGCCGGTTGATTGGTCGTAGAACCGCTTCATGATAGCTAGTCAGCATGCTTTGAGCTAGATGTACATACAGCTTTAGATGGATCATGTACTTCTAGCTGAGCTGCAATTCGACCACATTAAATCTATGGCAGAAGATCTCTTAATTACCTTCCAATTTGCGTTGAAGCTTATGACCGATGCTCCTGCATGAAAGCGTAAACCGTCTCGTTGACTGACGCAAATGATGCAGAGTTAAAAATTTGTTCCAGTACTTGCGCCTGCTTGCTCAAATTGCTCAGCCTATAATTATGTTAGTAGATGCTTACTGTGCTAAATTGACTGTTCCAAGTAAAACTGCTTATCTCGCAATCGATCGCATGCCCCATGCGACTTTGTCTTGGCGCTTCAATTGACGATGCAACAGGTCTTGAAAATTAAATGGATCATCGGCATGGTGTCCCAGAAAATCAAGGAAGTACACACTACTGTATCTCTTAAGCTATAGACGGACTTCCTGACTACGTGATAACGCCACGGACGGATCTATGTTATCATCATCGTCATCATCATTATCACCATAATTTTTGTCATGGTCGCCGTTAGCATCATCATCTTAGTCGTCGTTATTATAATTGTCGTTGTTGTCATTATGATCATCAGCATTTTCATCGCCATGGTCATAGTTATCGTATTAAGCGGACAGTATGATCGTGTAATTGCAATTGTATTCAGAAATTTGTATAGCGCCGCTTCAAGAGGCAGTAATCAGATACGCTTTCTGCTTTAGCCTACGCTGCCCGAACACTCGTCTAGAGAGTTAAGACTTCTTTCAAAGCCGGTGTGTATTTATACATACTTCAATATCATTATTGTCATCGTCTTCGTCATTAATACCACTATTATCTTTGTCGTAGTCGCCGCCATTATCGTCATCATCATCATCATTATCATCATCATCATTCCCCCCCCCCACACCACCACCACCACCACCACCCTCCTGGGGATATGACCATGATGACGCGTTTGAATATACTTAGCCAGACTATTTGTGAGATATACATATCTACTTATATTGGCGATCTAACTTTATGCTTTCCGAATACCCAGGTTGTTTCTAAATAAAGGCATCACAGGAGGTTGTTGCAAAAATTAATCTCTATAACGCCTTTTGATAAAACGGCTACAGCAGACTTTCCATGGACAACAACAACGCACCCAGATTTTCCTTTCTCAAGTGGTTGACTCGAGAAAGAACCACACCCCTTTTAAGAAATCGTAAGATAGAGATTTCTACTGCGCCCAGCGAAAGCTAAGGGATCCAGCTTATTCACAGGCGTTCAATGAAAACAAATCGATAGGCAGGAAGGGTTCGGTTCCAGGCCCACATCCAAGAGTCAGGCAGGCAGCAGAGAGTGAGGCGGCTACGGTGGATGGTCTTTGAAACTGAACCGGAAAGTAAGATAAGAGGAAGAGAAAGAATCAGGATAGGATTTGTAGAAGAGAAGAGTTTTCAGTTTTGAGTAAAAGAGCAGCAATGGAATTCAATTCATTCATTTCCATCTGACCGACAAAGTGGAAGCAGTAAGGTCGAAGGTCAGTGGGTTCAAACAGTGGCTCTCCTGTAAACTGAGGTGAAGGACCTGATCCAAATGGAGGTACGAGTTGAGATTTAATTACATGACGTGCGGTAGAACGACCGTTTCAACTTGCTTCAGTTTCTATTGTAAGGTAACATTTTTTATTTTAACGATCATTGGTAGCAGAGCGGATTTAGCTATAGGCGTGGGGGCGGATCGCCGGCGCCCCTCAGACCAAACCCCTGCTTGGTGGACTGCCAGAATGTTGCGCCCTCTAGAAATGTCTTTGTCCGCCCACGCAGGCAATCCTGGATCCGCCACTGATTGGTAGGCTCTATTATGAATATTATATATTGTACTATAATATAATCTTTTTATAGACCAACTTGTTGTTGCGATATTTGACCAGTGTTATCTTATGCCTCGTCGTTTTTGAATATATGAGGGCTCTTCTCTGGACCAGATTACAACAGGCTGAGACCTGATTCACCCTAAATCAAAAACTAGTTGTATCTGTTCGGTGAAGAAAACAGTTTGATAGTCCATAAGCAACTCAGATCTGTTTATTGAGAACCTCAGACGAATCGTGGTTAGATTAATACACTCTAAAGTAGAAAGTATCCCATATCCCACAAATGAGATGTAGGGGAGGCGCTCATCTCCTTTTCTTCGCCTTTGAACAGGCAATATACTAATCCCAAGTTCCTGGACACGAGGCCAGTGCATCTCAGGGCTTGCCGTTTACTTGAATGAAATGTTCCAGAAGAAACTGAAGAAGAGGGGAAAGCCCAAGGACACTGACATGTGAAGGATGAGCAAACTGTTGGAGGTCATTTTTAGAGTTTGTTCAACAGAACTGGTGTAGCTTTGATAAAAGAACGGCAGTGGAAGAACCGCAGTCACTGGACACCAACAGATAATTTCATTTGCGTTTAAACAGCCTATCATTCGACTGTGCAACATCTCAATCAAAATCAACATCATGTTGCACCAACATACTGTGCAATACATCGCCACACAGATCAACCAATCGATCTCATGTTCTATCCAGATACTGTGTAATCCTTTGCCACACATTTCGATCGATCGATAAAGTGTTCGATCAACTTCAGTAGAATTACAACTCACGAAGTAACTCCTATCAAATCAGATCATTAGTCTTCCTACATAAAAGACGCCCTTGAGCGTAGACTACATAGGCTTATAACCATGTGTAGGACTAAAACAGCAAACTTGTTGATGGTATTCGATGGACTTTATTCTCCTCTGGCAGACCAAATGGTCCAGTTAGACATATTCTAGAACAAAGACGAGTTACAAGATTGATTCGGTTTAATTTCGTGATAATAAGTTTCAATTATCTTATTAGGCTAATTTCTGAATAAGCTGAAGATGAATCTGCGCGGTTTGCGTCTCAAAATCAAGGACATGCTGTGGCTGAAAAATCGCATGATCCGCGAGTTTCTCGCTGAATTCTTGGGAACTTTTATTCTAGTTGTGAGTGTTTATGATTTATATGCTATCGTAGACCTGTAGTATTCGCGCTATAAGGTAGGCTGATCAGTTACAGAATCTAATCTAAAATAATCTATAGCGTCGTAATCATAATACACAGGTAGCAATCGATGGTCGCTTCTAAGCAAAACCGATTTCTGTAATCAGAGTTGATTGAACAAAAGCAGTCGAGGTCCGGAGGATAAGCAATCAAGAAAGATGAGATTCTAGTTGTACACGAAGCATGCTATATAGTATTTGTTTATGTATTTGCTTCACATAAATATGTTACATCACCAGTAGCCTCTAACTGGTGCTAGAGATGATCAGAACGGACATTTATAATGCGCCACCTCAAATGGAACTCTAGATTTGTTCTAGAAATGAGTATATATTATGAATAATTTGTTATCAAGCGAAATGGATGCGTTAATCGCAGCGGTCTAAAAACGGCAGATGTGTAATCGTAAACACTTAAAATTATAACAGAAAAGAAAACAAACCCCACGAAATGTGAGATATATAGATATTGAATGTTATTATAAGACGACAATTTCAAACAGAAACAGAATGGCAGAGAGAAGGACACAGGGGTAAAGCGAAAAGACAGAGACAGAGCTTCGACAGACGGAGAAAGACAGAATAGAGATATGCACAAAGAGGCAAATTAATAAGGACAAAGGCAGAGACAGAGACTGAGAGAAAAAATATAGAAAGAGAGAAGATGTAGATCAAGTGTTAGAGCTAACATGAAAGAGAGAGACAGAAACAGAAAAACAGAGACGTATTTCATTTTACAGCATTGTAGTTTCAAAGCCCTTAACAGCTATGATTGTCACGGACTCGATATCAGAGCATGATAAATATGATTAATTTGACAACTTATGAGAAAACTCTTATCAAATCAAATAAAGCAGAAAGATTGAGAGAATAAGCTATAGGTAATGGCTTGGATACCGATACACAACCATAATAAGTCTATGGACGCTAAACTACCATCACGCAGAGATAATCCACAATCAAAACATTTTCCACTTAAAACACACTTTCCTGTATAATCAGTGCATCTCTTCAAATCTTATGATATCTGCTACTAAAATAGTTCATATTGTCATAAACTGTCTAGTAACAACGCACGCTAGCTGTGGCTCACAGCCTTGGATAGTCATTTTAAAGGATCTTGATCTTAGCCATTCACTGTATACGACCTTAGACAGCCGACATAGTACAAAGAGCATCATGGCCACAAAGTGGCGTTGATCCAACAGTGGACCTTAATTCTGTGGGTATGCTACTGTGCTTAGAAGGGTAGAATTTAACGAATATCATATTGGCTGACATTGTAGCCAAATGGGATCAAGAGAAACAAAGGGCAACACATTTCTGTGCCTGATAAGACGAAGGCAATTAATCAATCAAACGGTTATCGATTAAGCCTCTTCAAGAAACGACTTGTACCTTATCGTTGAGAGGAGTCAACAGCCGATTTAGCGAATGCCTGCTGGGGTCACTGGTGTAAATATTAACTGAAGTGCTACCCACCGCGTTACGCGATGTAGACAGATTCAAGAACCCCCCGCAATGTTGCCTGACGAAGCGGCAACCCCCCTTGGGATTCCCAATGCAGTCCGAAACCTGGATACAGAGTAGGGTATAACAAATTGATGCATCTAGGTCGCCCGTTGAGAAAAAGATGACAGAAATATTTACAAAAACGCAATTCTGGGTCAACAAGGTCCACGAAACGATTTACTATGCGGTGGACACATGCAGACTTTCAGTCCATCGACAAAGTCACACATATGATGCTTAACAGATGAACAGATGACTTGTCCAAGAACATCATGTAGACTTCATACTCTCAGTGTACTGAACAACAACAGGGAAAACTCGAGATCCTGCAGCGCCCAATGAAAGTCAAGTCGCGGGAACCAGCTTATCTAAGGCGTTCAGTCAAAACAAAAACGATATGGAAGAAGGGTCAGATTCAGTTCCTGGTCAAGATCCAAGGGTCAGGCAGGAATACCGTCATACAGTTATATGGTGGATAGTGTTAGGAATTTGAACCGTAAGGTAGATAAGGGGAAGAGGAGAAATTATGATAGGATTTGTGGAATAGGATTGTGCAAAAGGATGTCTCAACATTTTTAGTCTTTGGCTATCCAAATTTGGTCAACATATTCATGACACATATAGTAGACTTTCCTAGATTTCAGAATTCAGAAATGACTCTCCCATGACTGTTAATAACTTTTTAAAAATTATCAGTTTTGTTTGACCTTTACATTTCCACAGATTTTTAGTGACCTTTTCAATGTACGAGCAGTCAATTCAGTTTCCAAGTTCTAACTTGATCTTCTTGTTAACTTTTGAATTCTGGCATGCAACAACCTATCTAACCAGTTGGAGGGTAATTCGAGACGTTGCATAAGCACAGTTGATTGCTGTTTCACCAGGCGATTGGAACTGGTATTAATGCTCAGACGACCTTTGGCAAGGGTGCCTACGGACAGTACCTCTCGATCACCCTGGGTTGGGGCTGGGCAGTGGCAATGGGTGTCTGGATCTCTGGGGGCGTCAGTGGTAAGTAAAAGAAGGTGCAGTACAAACCAAAGATTTTATAATAACGAATCAGAAAATTGGGTCAGGGCTGCGCAATGCACCCTGACCTCAAAATAGGATTTGATCCCACAGTAATCCATTGGTATGCTTAAAGTAATCCAATTACAGAAATTTGCCAGTGAAAGCAAGCAATCACGAGCAACGGTGTCCATATAACAGTAATCTGATGTTTCAAGCAAATCTGTGCGAACATTTTATAAATACTGTTCTTATTAATACATCACCAGCGAATCGTTATAACTCGCCTTATTATATCACGAAATATAACAAAAAACTTTCAGGAAATGCATCATGAAGTATTTCAGACTTAGAAAATAACATCTATGTAACACAGTCTAGTTATTTGCGGTTGTCGCTGTGGCTCAAAAAGACAGCTTCATAATTGTTTTCTGATGTGTTCTTCTTCTTCTTTCTCTCCCCCTTCTGTTTCGTCTTTTTCTTTTTCTTCTTCTTCTTCTTCATCGCCGTCGTTTTCGCCTTCTTCTTCTTCCTCCTCCACCTTCTCCTCTTCTTCTTCATCTTCCTCTTCTTCTTCTTCTTTTTCTTCTTCTTCTTTATCTTCTTTTTCTTCTTCCTCTTCTTCTTCCTCTTCTTCTTCGTCTCTGTCGCTTTAGTTGTATTCCTTCTCCTCTTCCTCCGCCTCCTCTTCTTCTTTCTCTTTCTCTTCTTTCTCCTTCTCGTCTACTTCCTCTTTCACTTCTTCTTCCTCCTCTTTTTTTTCTTCCTCTTCTTTTTCTCCTTCTTCTCCTTCTTCTTCTTCTTCGTCGTCGTCGTCTTTCTTTTCGTTTTCTTCTTTCTCCTTCTGCTTTTCTTCTTGTTCTTCTTCCTGTTCTTCCTCTTCCTATTCTTCTTCTTCGTCCTCTTTTTCTTTTTCTTCTTACTCTTCCGCTTCTTCTCCTTCTTCTTCTCCTTTTCATTCTTCTTCTTCTGCTGCTTCCTCTTCTTCTTAATATTATTTATTTATTTAGGTGGTCATGTGAATCCGGCCATCACTGTGACAGTTGCAGTCCTAGGCAGAATAAAGTGGCTGAATGCGCTTATCTATTGTCTGGCTCAGTACCTCGGAGCTTTTGCAGGCTCAGCCTGTGTCTATGGCATCTACTACGGTAAGAGTCGTCAAGATTTCACAACTACGAGAAGGAACACCGTCGTTACAAATATCACAAATCCCAATATAATCAAACAATAGCAATTTCTTAACGACACCATGTTGCAGCGCTTTCGAGAGGTTGCAAGGGCGATATTTAAATATTCATTACGTACACATACATATACATACATGAATACATATATTTGAGGATATATACTTACATACGCGCACGGTGTTTGTAATCCTACGATTGCTGGTTTGAGTCTGCTAAGTGAACTCACTGTAGCGAATCTGGATAAGTTGTCTTGCGTCTCAGATGCAGATTTACTGACGTTGCATCAGTTATTAGTGCAACAAATATACAAATAGAATAGAATAGAATAGAATGGCAGATCCATAAAAGAAATCAGTGATTCATATGTATTGAATCAGTGAATAGTCATTCCACATCCTGATTGGTCTGTGTCGTATTTTGACAATTCAGATGCGTTGAACAAATATGACGGGGGAACGCGAGTAGTTATCGGGGAAAACGCCACCGCAGGAATCTGGTCTTCCTATCCACAACCGTACCTGTCGACTTTGTCTGGGTTCGCAGATCATGTAAGACATCCGAACAACAGATATATAAACAACTCGTTAATCCATCCCTAATCTCGCCAGTATGGTGACTTTGGTTGTTGCAAATCAAGCATCAGTCACCAACACTTCACCTCTTGCAATCTCTGCGCAGGTCTTTCATTCGAAACTGAAAACACTCATCTTCCAAAGATCCTATATTGATTCCTCCTCTTCTCCTTATCTCACTTTCCGGTTCAATACCAAACACCGTCTGACTGCTGCCTGCCTGACCCTTTGACCTTGACCTGGAACCGATTCCTTCCAGCCTAACGATTTTATTTTAACTGAGCACCTGTGAATAAACTGGTTCCTGCGACTTAACTTTCGTTGTGCCATGCAGATATCTCGAGCTTACGATTACGATTGCTTCATTCGTTGCAAATCATGTGTCAGCCATCCTATTTTCAAGTTTTAAATTTACGTTATGGCCGGAGTCGTATCTAAAAAGAGGCACTCTCACAGCATAATGAAATACGAACAGGAGGCCCATTTGAATCTGTGGGCCCCAAAGTTGCAATGACGCCTTAACATCAGTGTACTTTGCGTATAAGTAAAATGGCCCCAGTGGCGCAAAGTACAATGGGCCTTTTAACACCCTGGTTACATCACGTGAGGTCAAAGTCTGGGCGGGCTCGAGTAGAGCCTACAACTAGATATTAAAAACCTCTGGCCACTGCAAATTAAATATTTATTTGCTTACTTTTCGAGGTGTTTGGAGCGACGCTTCTTATGGTATGCTTTATGGCACTACTGGACAGATTCAACATGGCACCGTCTCCAGGAATGGCTCCTTTTGGCGTCGGAGGCATTGTTACTGTCATCGGGATGTCCTATGGTCTTAACGCCGGCTCTAGTGTCAACCCAGCCAGGGACTTCGGCGCAAGAGCGTTCACCGCTTGTGCCGGTTGGGGAGTTGAAGTATTCACGTAAGCTACTGCATTTCGGCTTCGGTATAGCAAATAAATTCATTAGCTGAAACTTAGAACAATGAGTTGGAATTTTGAAATGTGAGCGAATAATATCTTTGACAGATTGTTGTAATTAATTAATAAGCGTGGCATTATCTGGCTTTTTGTAACATGCGTAGCGACGCTAAGTGGTAAGTTTGTAAATGTGTGTGTGAGTGTGTGTGCGTGCTTGCTTTTTAACGACGCCGTGTCATAACAAATATGATTAGCATTGCCCTCTTCCTTTATGCAGGTTTCGGACTGGTATCATCTGACTTATGGCAGTGGTGGAGTTAGATTGTAAATAGCACCTCAATAGTTGCAAATTGTGATTTGCAACCTCTATAGCGTCGATGTCTAATGCACGAGGCAACAACTGATAGAGCACCAACATTAAGCCGCAACCAGATCAATTATATGTTTATATGTATGCTTGCATGCATGCATGTATGTATGTATGTATGTATACGTGCATGAATGTTATGCATGTCACCAGAATCTCATTTATAATACTCGTATGTATTTAGACTATAAGTTTAATTTCTTTTTGGAAGTCACAATTACGATTCATTTTCAGTTTCATAGAGATCAAGATTGTGATCCATCTTCTTTATTAAAACTTTCATTTTAGTTAAGTTATACCTAATATTTGTTAAAAATTTGTCGCCATATGCATTGCTTTGTAATAGGAGGCCCTAATTTAGCGGGACCCAGGATCCTTCTGGGTGTACCATTTGTATCCAATGATCTGTATACTGGTCAATGTATTTGTTCTTTTTTCTTTTGGAATCAATAAAGTTTTATTCATTCATTCATTCATTCATTCGTTCAAGATACTTAATACAGCGAATTTTAAGTACCTCGCAGTACAACATAGACCTGTACAATACATACATTTACGTTAATCAAGGTGGTCTCTTTTATGACATACTGCTTCGCAGAATATTGTGTTCTACAAACAGACACAGAAATTGTCTTGAGTAGCTGACATTAGCGACAGATATTCAACTAGAACTCTACCTTAGTTCTCTGATTACGCCAGTGTGGTACCTGAGAAACTGCGCCTGTTGCTTGCAGTAAATTAAGGTGTTCTTTCTTATATGCATTAAATTTATATTATTATTATGACATATTATTTTATGTATATTACGCGTTATATCTTATATGTGTCATATGTTTATTCGATATTATATTAAGGATAATTTAATAATTTTGATTGCACGCTGATTTGTTTTTACTGCAGGGTCTGTAATTATTGGTTCTGGGTTCCTCCGGTGGCGGCTCACGTCGGCGGAATCTGTGGCGCATGGCTCTACCAGGTCCTCGTCGGAATCCACACAGAACCAGAAGAAAGTCATCTTAAAGACTCTAACGACACAAAAGAAAACCACGACGACAGATTCTGATCGCTTCCGATTATTCTGAAGACTTTCTGGGAGGATTTTCCTCTTGAGATCTGCGTCAACTGACGGACAGTAATCTGGTCAACAGTTTCGTTGGCTGGACGGCGATCCCTGGGCACCGGGGGTTTTGGTGTCCACCATTTAGGAAGTTTCACATATTAACGTACTCCAAGATATTTGTTTTAGCGACATCTTTCGGCAACTATAGTCGTTGACGTCTTGCATTGACACCCAATTGCTTTTTTGAACGTTTAATATTGTATAAAAACAAACTATGCCTACAGTCAGCAGAATCGACAGTGATACAATGCAAAATTAGCTGGATAAATGTGAAATCTTATACTAGACCCAACCAATATTTCTATCTTTTGGCCAATTTTGAACGAGATCACCCAATAAATCCCGGTAAGAGTAACCATATTGCGTAAACACCACTGGTGCTCCGACCCAGCCCCCGTATAGGCTCGCGCTCAATGCTAGCCATGTAGCCCCTCGGACTAAAATCCTGTATCAGAACGTGTTCCCAAGTCTCACACGGAAGTAAAACAGATCTCATAACTCGTTTCGATCGACATCTATGCCAAATACAGACAAGTGTAAAGGTTATAAAATGTCACATTATGTTACAGGTCTGTCAAAGATACAGTGAACATCTTTCACAACATACAATGCTTGACAGAAATATATTATGCATCAAATGAACATTTAACATCTTTTCATAAAATCACTAGTAGAAAAACAGTTTAAAAAATCCTTGATTGAAAGGCTTATTAGTAGCATTGACCTATCAAATTAAAAATAATCCTTAGACCATTTCCTGAACACTGGCGACGATCTTAACGTCATCCCTATCTATTTCAACTTAGTTATTCAGTAACAGGTTGTCATGAAAGTTGGCGATCAGGTTTCACTTCTCCTCCTCTTTGTTTAGGCAGACACAAGATGATTTTGGAGGGTCTGAATGAGATTTTACATCGACCATTGGAGACTTGTCTGTGGAGACAACAAAACAAAGTTTGCTCGAAGATTAAAAATTCACTAGTACACATGGAATGTTGCTTTCATATTCAGAACGACTAAGCCATCAACAAAGTTCCGGACATAAATTAACGGATATAAATTTTCATAAGTGATTTCAAACAGAGCAGAATATTATTATTATTTCTGCATTTATTAAGCGCCGTTATCTAACTAGGCATTAATCCATAGCGCCGAGGAATTTTGAATGAAGGACATGCTCAAGGCCCTTACACTGTAAGATGAATTCCGCAGCTCACGACAACCTCACCGTCGGGCACTACCCCGCAGATGGTAGAAGGTGCAGCGTACGATTGTCAAGCCACCAGGTCCGTGCAAGACAGGCATTCGTTCGCCGGCCAGTCGATTGGTCGTAGAACCGCTTCATGATAGCTAGTCAGGATGGTTTGAGCTACATGTACATTTAGCTTTAGAGGGATATAGATCGCGATTCCTCTGATAGCCACGTTCTTTGAGCATACTGGCCTGGATAGCAACACGCGTACGTCAAGGCGCCTCTGAGCGTGAGGAAGCCGGTTCGCATCCCGTCATGGCTTATTTCAGTGATTTGCATCTCTAGTACGGTCCGTACACGGGGACCTTAAGTGGTGTGGCGCCCATTCAGATGGGCAGCGGTTGTGAAGGATCTCACCTGATTAGTTTATTGAAAAGTAAGGGGGTCGAGGTTATACTGCCGCTATAGAAAAGCTTGTACATTTACATTTCCATTAGTTCAGTAGTTGTTTACCAGTTGCGAACAGTAGTCACCCTTTGGGTGCTCTTTAGGCCCCCCAATGATCGTGGCTGTTTGGGATGGTACATTTAATAAAGTTGACATTAAGATATATGCTGGGTACTACACCGGAGTCGATGAGATTTTTTGCTTCCTCTGAGTTTATGGACTGTTGTTTGATTTCCACCGCGGATTCCGTAGATGGCGCCAAAGTGCTGAACCACCAAAGGCACCCAGAAACAATAGTTGTACGCCCTGTAATGCAGTACACGATTAATAGAGCGCCTCTATTTGCAGGCTGCACGACGATGATGTCGATGATGATAACATAGATCCGTTCAGATGTGATAACACAGCCTGCACGTGTCTATCAGTTTTTAGTTAGAGGGGCCACGCAGTAAGGAAGTCCAAAAATAGCCTAAGTGATACAGTCCTGTGCATTGCATTGAATTTTCTGAGACACCATGCCCCGATGATCCACTTAAGTTTTGAGATCTGTTGTCTAAGTTGCATCGTCAATTGAAGCGCCAAGAGATGATCGCATGCGATCGATTGCGAGATAAGCGGTTTAACTTGGAACAGTCAATTTAGCACAGTAAGCATCTACTAACACAGAACATAATTATAGGCTGAGCAATTTGAGCAAGCAGGCGCAAGTACTGGAACAAATTTTTAACTCTGCATCATTTGCGTCAGTGAATGAGACGGTTTTGGCTTTCATGCATGAGCATCGGTCATGACCTTCAACGCAAATTGGAAGGTAATTAAGAGATGTTCTGCCGTAGGTTAAATGTGGTCGAATTGCAGCTCAGCCAGACATACATTCTTATACCTCAGGATCACGCTGCTTATGAGTTTCCATGGAGGCATGAACGCAAATGTCCTAACCTCACGTATAGCCATAACTGAGATCGTAGTTTAATTGTATGACAGCATACCAAATAAGTCAACTTAAGTTTGGTATTGCTGGATCTCCATAAGCGCAAAGGTACACTTTGAAGCTGGGTAACAGGAAACCTGAAATACCATAAGTAGTGATTAACATTACTATTTCTACATTTATTAAGTCCCAATTTCTAATGACTAAGCAGCAATCGAAGGCACTGAGAAATTTGGGGTGAAGGACTTGCTCCTACAAAGTAACCGTCTTGGAGGAGGCTCAAACCCATACTTTCCACATTACACAACTTACCAATCAGCTACTCCGTCAGCTTAAAGCGAGATAAAGGCTCAATTAGGGAGTTTCGAACATGAGGAGGTAGAATTGTGGGCAGAAACTCCTTGTCATCTAGAATCATATAATAATATCAACTAATATATATATATAATTATGTGCGAGTGATGTTAGACTCAGCCTAAAATATCTGCTTGAGTATAAGCGATTAAGCTATCGTGCGGAGACGACTTACAATAAGAGTGGATATCCCAAGGAAGTCCGCCAGAAACTCCCGAATCAGATGGTTCTGTATCCGCAGTCTGCTTTTGATGTTCGCTCTAAATGAACGCAATTTCATTTTGAGATCGCGCTGAAAAGCTGATTCTCAAGAAAACTAAGTTCTTATAATGCTCACGCGCAGTCATTGGGCGATAAATTATGCTTCCTTTTTCGTCCAGGTCTTTATTCGCAGTATGCCGGTCCCAAAAATGTTACTGTATTGCGGAAGCCGTTTTTATTGCACAAAGTTTCCGTAGCACCGAATATAGTAGAGGGCCTAAACTACCTAAATTGCCTAAAGATGAGATTCTCTAAATACTTTCAGAGATGCTGTCAAAACGCGCATCTATTAGTAGGCCTATAAACTACGTACGATTAGTAATTACTGACGTGTTTTCAGAAAGGAAAAACTGGTGCATGGGGGAGTTTGTAATATTCTTGGTGTGTCAGTTGTTCACACCGACCTCTATCGGTCACGAGATGAAAGCATGAGTACAGCGACTCGCGGGTGATAATCAGGTCTGTCTACATGTACTTACATCTGCGATTATCAATTTTCATACAAGATCCAATTGTTAAGCATCAGTTGGGCCATAGCTATGTCACATGCAATCTTGTTCCATTTTCTACACGAATAATATAAATTTACATATGAGTTATATATATAAGTAATATGCATTCATATATTAGGCCTTTATTAGTAATATGTACGTATATGTGTATATATAATATATGTATAATTAAATGTTACCTCTAACCTATTCCGTTTTGATTGCTTATGCAGATATACAGTTTATCACTGTCAATATATATGTGTATTTTATGTATTTATGTATACATGTAGACCATAAATATATTATACATTGGTTCCTAATATGTAATTGTTAACGGATACTATAATCTATATATATTATTTACACATGATCGTAATTGCTTGTAGATTTTCGGTTATGCAGCCATTGCCCGTCAGTCGCTTCTTTGTCGCCAGGTGGCGGAAGAGTATACATGTATGCATTAGTGGAAATGCCAAGGTATACAGAAATGCATGTGTATTACTTTCAACATCTATTTGTTTATTGAGAGGCTGTGCTTGTTTTATGTTTAAGGCCAATGATATTCAGTCAAAGAGACGATTAACCGAGTTGCTTTGATTGTTGATTCAGCGTAATCCTGCAGTAATCAATCTCAAACACCACCCACCGTAGCTGCCACGCTGTCTCTCTGCCTGACTTTTGCATCTTGATCTGGAACCGAACTCATTTTACCTATCGATTTTGTTTTGACTGAGCGCATGTGAAAAAGCTGGTCCCCGTGACGTGGTTTTCACTGGGTGCTGTTGAAATCTCGAGATTACGATTACAATTACGATTAATAGAGTATTTTGTTCTCCTTAAGTTACAAAGGCAATCGCCAAGCCCCAGGCCAAATTCGTCGACAGGTATTCTCCCGCCACCTGGCGATTAAGAAGCGACTGACTGGCAATATATCTATGACGACATGTTTAATAACACTTGAGCCAGACTACAACACTCAAATTTTCCTTCTCATGTGGCTGGCTCGAGAAAGAACAGCAGCGCTTTTAATAGGCAATAAAGGCGCTATTTTAATATCTAGATACATACAGTACACATACATGCATGCACACATTATTATTGTTATTGTTGCTCTAATTGTAGTTTTTAATATTATCATTATTATTATTATTAGGCCTAATATTGTTAATATTTTGCATTTATTCCACGCGCAAGGTCAATAACTCTGAATCCGAGGCGCGAAGCAATTTTGGGTGAAAGACATGCTCAGGATCTCTACACAGTAAACGTCTAAGGGGAAGGCTCGAAACTATACCCTTCGCGTTACAAGCCGAGCGCTCTATCCAGTCGGCTACCGTGCGCCGCACTCTTACATATTTATATACATACACACATACGTTCTTACGTACGTACATAAATACGTATATACATACATACATTCATTCATTCGTGCACACATACATACATGCATACATTCACTGGTACATTTAGATAATAGTAAATTGCCAGCCCGCATATGTATACAAGCATTTTAGGACATGAAGCAGCATGTGCGAAAACAATCGTATGAAGACCTTTAGTACGATGGAGGGGGGACGGGCAGCAGAAACATACAAAGGGATTTCAAACCAAAATAAAAGAAAGAAAACATTGCTTTCCAATGCCTCAAAAAGCTGAGCTTACTATGCATAAGTCATTGAACACGCTAGCGAACGGCCTCGTGTTTATTTATAAATACCAAAATACAGCAATTATCATTATGGTAATTATCAGTTAAGTATGTCCGCAGCAGATTATGTTTAGCAACATGAAAATGGACAAATGAGAATTAAATTCGCAGCGATATTCTTTCGATTAGGATACGAAATTTGATCTGTCCAGTCCATTATTTGAACTTTTCGCGCTTTTCCATTTTCTTAAAACCGAATATGATGCGATATGCAGAGTAAAAGCATACGGATTTAGCTATGGTTAGCTACGGATTTAGCGTGGTGGGGGGTTCGCCCCCGCACCCCTTTTGGTTATTTGCCGGCGCCCCTCAGACCAGACCCCTGGATGGTGGAATGACAGAATGTGGCGCCTCTCTAGAAATATCCTTGCAAACCCACGCAAGTAATCCTGGATCCGCCACTGATTGGTAGGCTGTATATATGCATTGTATATTGTATTATAATATGATCTTTTTAAGACCATATTGTTGTTGCGTTGACCAATGTTACATATCTTATGTCCCGTTGTATTTGAATTTATGAGAGCTCTTCACTGGGCCAGATTACAACAGGCTGAGTCCTGCTTAGCTCTCAATCAAAAATTGGTTGTATTCTTTTCATTCAAGAAAGTAGCTCGAAAGTCCAAAAGTTAGTTAGATGTGTTTAATGAGTACCTCCGACGAATCCTGGTTAGATTAATACACTCTAAAGTTGAAACTATTCCATATGCCACAAGTGAGACTTAGGGGAGGCACTCATTTCCTTTTCTTTAGGCTTTGAACCGGTAATGGACGAATCCCAAGGTCCTGGACACGGGGCCAGTGATATCGCAGGACTTGCCGTTTACTTTCCAGTTTACGCCGGTACCAAATTATGCTGCTTGGTGACAGAGGCGCGGTGTGCGCCAACAACTCGCCCAGGGTCGTTACACGGAGTTAAACCCGCAAACGCATGATCATTGACCAAAGCGTTACCGATAGACCAAAATCGTAAGATACAGTATGTCTAAATCACATCAATTCTTTTCAGATATGTTCCTGGTTCAGTTGCTAACGAGCCTTCGTCATATGAATGTCCATTTCAGAATCTCACCCGATCAAATCATTGAAAAGTGAGCAGTGTCGAAACCATACTGTCGCTATATAAAACCGTGTACAATTACATTTACAATTATTGCATGAAGTCGTGACAAACTTCGTGACAAACTCAAGAACCGTTAACCCAATTTATAAATTTCCTCCTCTTTTATAGGTCCAGTGCAAGAGAAAAAATGATGTGTCCGAATCGTTGTACCGGAGCGCGGAACCAACAGCTCCCCACGTGCTGGAGAGCGCAGTACATGTTCTTTGACCCGGCTGGCTAGATACAGGAGCACAGAGTTCAATGACGTATTTCGGGGCTGAACCAATTATCAATGATCGGCCAAACAGATTAAAGAGACCAGCTTATTCTTCGATGCTGTATTCAAATCGAATATGCAAATCCAAATTGTTGGGCCAGTTTTGGAGTCATTGTGTAATAACAGTAATGGTATTATTATTATTAATAATAATAATAATAATAATAATAATAATAATAATAATAATATCTATTATTATTAACTTCGCCACACAGATCAGTCACGTTCTATCCAGATACTGTGCAATCCATCGCCACACAGTTCGATCAGTCGATATCATCTTCTATCAAAATACTGTGCAATACGGTGTGATTAATGGATATCATGTTCTATCAAGATACTGTGCAACCCATCGCCACACATTTCCATCAATCGATCAAATGTTCGATCAACTTAAGAAGATTTACAACTCACGAAGTAACTCCAACCAAATCAGACCATTTGTCTTCCTATATAAAAAGACAGCCTTTAGCGTAGACTGCATAGACTTATAAGCCTATGTACGACTAAAAGAGCACACTTGTTGATGATTTTCGATGGACTTTATTCTCCTGTGGCAGAGAAAATGGTCTAGTTAGACATGTTCTTGAACAAGGACGAGTTTTAATACTAGAGTAATTCGTTTTAATTCGTGATAATAAGGATTAATAATCTCATTCGGCTAATTTCTGAATAAACTGAAGATGAATCTGCGCGGTTTGCGTTTCATAATCAAGGAAAAGCTACGGCTGAAAAATCGCATGATCCGCGAGTTTCTCGCTGAGTTCTTGGGAACTTTTATTCTGATCGTAAGTTCATAATGATTTATATCGAAGACCTTTAGTGTTCGCGCTATTAGGTAAGCTGGTCAGTTACAGAATCTAAACTAAAATCTTCTATAGTGCCGTAATCATAATACACAGGCAGCAATCGATGGTCGCTTCTAAGCAAAAACCGAATTCTGAAATCAAAATCGATTGGACAAATCCAGTCGGGATCCGGAGGTTAAGCAATCAAGAACATAAGATTTTAGCTCACATCTGTATATTTATATAAAGTATGTTATAAAGTATTTGTTCATGCAACTGCTTCACATGATAGTGCTATATCACCAATAGTCTGACTGGTGCTAGAGATGATAAGAACGGAGATATATGTTGCAGCACATCAGGTGCAGCTCTAGATTTGTGCCACAAATGAGTAGATATTGTGAATATTTTGTTGTCAAGCGAAGTGGATGCGTCAATCACAGCCTTCTTAACGTATTACAAAAACTTAAATTTGGAACAGAAAAGAAAACAAACCCCAGGGAACGTGAGATATATTGAACATTATTAAAAGACTACAATATCCTACAGAAAAGAATGACATAAGATAAGGACAGAGGGGTAAAGAGAAAAGACAGTGACAGAGTTTAGACAGACAGAGAAAGACAGATTAGACATACACACAGAGGAGATATACAGTGAAAGGCAGAGACAGAGATAGATTTATGCTACAAATCTATCTCTTTGATTGTCATGGACTCGATATCAGAACACGACAAATATGATTAATTTGACAACTTATGAAATAGCTCTTATCAAATCAAATAAAGCAGACAGACTGAGAGAATAAGTTAGGCTATCAGTATTTGATTGGGTACTGACAATCTATCATAATAAGTCTATGCATGCTTAAATATCATCACGCAGAGATAATCCGCAAGAAAAAAAATTTCCAGTCAGAACAAACTGCCCTGAATAATCAGTACACCTCTTCCAATCTTATGTGATATCTGCGCACAGCAGCTACTAATATGTAGTTCATATTGTCATAAACTGTCTAGTAACAACGCACGCTCGCTGTGTCTCACAGCCTTGGATAGTCATTTTAAAGGGTCTTGATTTTAGCCATTCATTGTATACGACCTTAGATCAGACAACATAGTACAACGAGCTTCATGGCCACAAAGTGGCGTTTATCCCACAGTGGACCTTAATTCTGTAGACAGGCTACTGATCTTTAGAAGGGCAGAGTTTAACTATCATTGTCTTTAATCAGATTGACTGACACTTTAGTGAAATGGGATCAAGAGAAACAAAGGGCAACACATTTCTGTGCCTGATAAGGTGAAGGCTATTTATCAACCGGTTGTTGATTAAGCCCTTCAAAGACCGACTTGCACCTTATCTTTGAGAGGGGTGAACAGCCGATTTAGCGAATGCCTGCTGAGATCAGTGGTGAAAATATTAACTGAATTGCCACCCACCGCATTACGCAAGGTAGACAGTTTCAATAGGAACCCAAAAAAGTTGCCTGACGCAGCGGCAACCTCTCCTTGGGTTACCCATTCCAGTCCGAACCCCGGATATAGAGTAGGGTATAACGAATGGACGCAGCTAGGTCGCCCGTGGAGAAAAAGACGATAGAAATTTTCTAAAATCGCAATTCCGGCTAGGACGTCGCCCGGATCAACAAGGTCGGCAAAACGATTAACTATGCAATGGGTACACACAGACTTTCATCCCATGAACAGAGATGATGATTAATAAATGAACTTGGTCAAATATCTCATCCAGACTTCTTACTCTCAATGTACTGAAGGATAACAGTGAACGAACCATCGTAATCGTGAACTCGAGATTTCTACAGCGCCCAATCAAAGCTAAGTCGCGGGAACCAGCTTATTCACAGGCACTCAATCAAAACAAATTCGATAGGTAGAAAGGGTCAGATTCATCAAGATCCATGAATCAGGCAGATAGAACGCCAGGCCGCTACGGTGGATGGTGTTTGGAATTTGAGAGGTATGATAGACAAGGGGAAGAGGAGGAATCAGGATAGGATTTGTGGAAAAGGAGTGTGCAAAAGAGGTCTCGACATTAACGATGTTTTATAGCGGAAAAGCCTCTGTAGAAACTTACTGTCAGATTTATCTCGACGTTTCACAGTACACATTAACACACGAAAATGAAGAACCTTTAGGACTAAGGACGAATTCAATTGCAAACACATTCCGAGTGTCACTCTAACTCCTGGATGTACCAACCCATTGACTGGGTTATAGAAGAATATTTTGACAAAAGAATCAGACGTACAGCATGTGTTTAGAATTCGTTATGAGTTACAAATTCTTCGTGTGCGTCTGTTAATTCGTATTGTGGAAGTTAACAAAGTTAAATTCCAATCACACTGACTATCGATTTCCAAACGCGTGCTAAGGATCATTGATTAAAGTTCAACTTAGACGTTACTGTGATCTGTGATCATGCAAAGTAAACAAGTAACGTTTAAGTTAAACTTTAGACGTTACTTGTTTACTTTGAGTGATCACAGACTGTGAGGGCTATGGTCATAGATTTTGCATAGTGTGGGCTTTGTTTTTGTGTATCTTCATGTCTAGTTAAGAGATAAAAATTAATTTATAAGCTGGTAAATTTTACAGGTTTTACAATGATAAATGGACAGTTGAACCTGAATTAAGGGGGCTTTACGACTCTTTAAATATGTCCTATTGACGCATCAGCAGTAACAAACAAGTCTCATTTGTTAAAAATAATTTAATTGTCTGTAATTTACTGTTGTTGGTGATCCAGTGAACGGGTCAATAAAAAGAAAGGATTGGGACAAATAAGGAAGGCCTTACTTAACTTCGTGGAAAAATGTAGACGACCTTTGTTAGTCATTTGGGCTTCTGATGACATATTGGTGAACAGAATTTTTGATGAGTTTTTCAGTCAGCAGCAGTCTGCATTTTGGTCAACATTACTATTATTTCTGCAATTGTTAGGCGCCACTATCTAATGACTTAACATCAATCGATGACGCCGAGCAATTGTGAGTGTAGGACTTGCTCAAGAACCCTACACGGTAACCGTCTCGGAGGAGGCTCGAACCCGTAATCTCCACATTATAAGACGAGCACTATATCCAATAGGCAACCGTGCCCCACATAATGACATCTACAGTAGACTTTCCCAGATTTTAGATTTCAAAATCTTCCATGTTTGTTAGTAACTTTAAAAAAAATTCTCGGATTTCTTTGAGCTTTTCATTTCCACAAATTTTTAGTGACCTTTTTAATTCATGACCAGCCATTTCAGTTTTATCAGGACCTTCAAGTTCTACCATAACCTTTTTTATTTCAGTTTTCAAGTTCAACGATGACCTTCTTCTTCTGCTTAACTTTTGAATTTTAGTGGGCAACAGTCGCCCTAACCAGTTGGAGGGTAATTTAGTGATATGTCCCACACCCAGTCAAATGTCTACGAGGCTTGATTGCACCTATCTGGATCAGTCCTTGAGCCTATTCATGCATTGAAGAGTATTTGGAGGTTTTTAACTGGCGCTATAAGAATTATACTTTACAATACCCTTGATGTTCATCATACTCGTAAAACTCAAATTCGAGATTTTGGGCATGAACAGTTGGTTGCTGTTTCAACAGGTGTTTGGAATTGGTGTTAATGCTCAGACGACCTTAGGCAAGGGTGCTAATGGAGACTACCTCTCAATCACCCTGGGCTGGGGCTGGGCAGTGGCAATGGCTGTCTGGGTCTCTGGAGGCGTCAGTGGTAAGTAAACGCAGGTGCAGTACAAACAAAAGATTTTATAATAACAAATCAGTAAACTGGGTCAGGGCTGCGCAATGAACCCTGACCTCAGAATAGGACTGGAATCCATAGCAATCAATTTTTATGCTTAAAGTAATCCAATTACAGAAATGGGCCAACTTGAGACTATCAATCACGAGCAACGGTATCCATCTGACACAGTTATCTGATGTTTCAAGCAAATCTGAGCGAATATTTGGTAAATACTGCTCTTATAAATACTACACCAGGGAATCGTTAACAGCAAATCGTTATAGCACCCTTCAATATATCACTAATTCTGATACAACACAGTCAGGAAATGGATCGCAAGAATTTCAGCCATGGAAATTAACGTCATTATAACAAGGACTCGTTATTTGCCGTTGTCGCTATGGCTTTAAAAGACAGCTTTATAATATGTTTCTGGTGTATTTTCTTGTTCTTGTTCTTCTTGCTCTTCTTCTTACTGTTCTTCTTCTTTTTCTCCTTCTCCTTCTTCTTCTTCTTCTTCCTCTTCTTCTTTTTCCTCTTCTTCTTTTTCCTCTTCATCGTCATCATCATCATCTTCATCATCTTCTTCTTCTACTTCTTCTTCTTCCTGTTCGTATTATTCGTATATCCAGTAAGTTAGTTATTTAATTTTATTTATTTATTTAGGTGGTCATTTGAATCCGGCCGTTACTTTGACAGTTGCAGTCCTAGGCAGAATAAAGTGGCTGAAGGTGCCTATCTATTGTCTGGCTCAGTACCTCGGAGCTTTTGCAGGTTCAGCCTGTGTCTATGGCATCTACCACGGTGAGAGTCGTCAACCATTAACAACAAGGACTAGAAGGAACACCCTCGTTACAAATATCACACATCCCACTATAATCAATCACCAGTAATTTCTTAACGACACGAGGACGCTATATAAATATTCAGATACGTACACATACATAAATACATATATTTATGGATGTGAACTTACCTACATACATGCACTGGGTCTTTAATCCTACGATTGCGTTTCGAGTCTGCTTAGTGAACTCGCTGTATCGAATCTGGATAAAACTTGTCTTGCGCCTCGGAGTTAGATTAACTGACCTTGCATCAGTTATTAGTGCAACAAATAAACAAATAGAACAGAACAGAATACATTAGAATGATTTTGATATATTCGATTGAATAACAGATCCATAAACGAAATCAGCGATTCATATGTATTGAATCAGTGATTAGTCATTCCACATCCTGATTTGTCTGTGTCGTATTTTGACAATTCAGATGCGTTGAACAATTATGACGGCGGAACGCGAGTAGTTATCGGGGAAAACGCCACCGCAGGAATCTGGTCTACCTATCCACAACCGTACCTGTCGACTTTGTCTGGGTTCGCAGATCAAGTAAGAAACCCGATCTGACAGCTATGAACAACTCGTTAATCCATCGCTAATCTCGCCTGTATGGTGACTTCGGTTGTTGCAAATCAAGCATCACTCAACAACACTTCACCTCTTGCAAACCCTGCGCAGGTCTTTCACCCGAAACTGAAAACACTCATCTTCCAAAGATCCTATATATCTTGATTCTTCCTCTTCTTCTTATCTCACTTTTGGTTCAATTCCAAACAGCAGACTTCTGACTATCTGCCTGCCTGCCCCTTTGATCCTGACCTGGAACCGAACTCTTTTTGCGTTTCAATTTTGTTTTGACTGAGCGCCTGTGAATAAACTGGTTTCCGTGACTTAGCTTTCGTTGGGCGTTGTAGAAATCTCGAGCTTACGATTGTGATTAAGATTATGATCCTAATTTAAAGTTCAGATTGTGGGACGGCCCGAGTTCAAATCTAGAAAAGGGGCCAGCTCAGTGCGTCATAAAAAATGAACAGGGGACCAATTTGAGTCTGCAAGGGGGTAAGACATTTGCAATGACGCCACTATAAATTAGGTATTTATTTGACTACTTTTCGAGGTGTTTGGAACGATGCTGCTCGTGCTGTGCATAATGGCAATAACGGACAAATTCAACATGGCACCGTCTCCAGGAATGATTCCTTTAGCCGTCGGAGGCACGATCACTGTCATCGGGATGTCCTATGGGCTCAACGCCGGCTATGCCATCAACCCAGCCAGGGATTTCGGCCCAAGGGCTTTCACCGCTTGTGCCGGGTGGGGAGTCGAAGTATTCACGTAAGCTACTGCATTTCGGCATCGGTATAGCAAATAACTTCAATAGCTGAACTTAGACAATTTAGTTAGAATTTAAAAATGCGAGCGAATAATCTCTTTTACAGAATGTTGTTATTAATTAATAAACGTTTGTTATTGGTGGATAAGCTGTAAATGTGTGTGTGTTTGGTTGCTGTTTCACGACGCTGTTTCATAACGAGGATGATTAGCGTTGCCCTCTTCCTTTATCCAGACTTCGGTCTGGCACCACCAGACTAAAGGCAGTGGTGGAGTTAGATTGTAAATATCACTACAATAGTTATCATTTATTGTTGGACTCTTGTGCGCGCCGACATTTGATATTGCACATGTAGAGCTCCCTTGAAGTAACTTCCTATTGACGATGCTATAGAAATTGTCGTGATTACAATTACAATTGCAATTATATTATTAATGTAACATATGATTTAATATATATGACGCATTATATATTATATGTGTCATATATTTATTTGATATTATACATTATCGATACTTTAATGGTTATGCTTATGTCCTGATTTGTGAGTTTGTTTGTTGCCACTGCAGGGCCTGTAATTATTGGTTCTGGGTTCCTGTGGTGGCGCCTCACGTCGGCGGAATCTGTGGCGCATGGTTCTACCAGGTCTTCGTCGGAATCCACACAGAACCGGAAGAAGGTCATCTTACGGTCTCTATCGACACAAAAGAAAACCACGACGACAAATTCTAATCGCTTCTGGTAACGCCGAAGACTTTCTGGAAGGATTTTCCTCAAGAAATCTGCTTTAGCTGATGGTCAGCCTTTTTTGTTCAACACTGAGAACTGTTTGCTTGGCTGGACAGCGATCCCTGGACAGGGCATATGGTCTCCCACAATTTAGGAAGAGTCATATCTTAATGTACTCTAAGATCTTTTGTTTAGCGACACCTTGCGGCAGCTATAGCCGTTGAGGTCTTGTATTGACACCATATTGCTATTAAGTAGATCAAAACATTCGTTTAAAAGCGTTAGGTTAATTAAGAGGTAATTAATAGGCTACTGACGCTTCTATTGACGTTTTTGAGGTGGGACAAACACACTAATGTGATATATGAATTAACGCTGTTGAGGTAACGTTGCATTTTTACCGTTTATGAAATTTTATTCCATAAAGCACATTACTGTCAGAAGAATCGACACTGATACAGTGCAAAATGCGCTGGACAAATGTGAAATCATATACTAGACCCAGCCTATTTTTTACCCAGAATAGCGCCACAATAAATCTGCCTAAGAGTAGCCAAGTTGCGTAAACACCACTCTATCAAATATCATCTTGAGACTGCCACTGCGCTCTATTGTTCTGATAACAAATGCTCAGGGCATCAATCAATGGTCGCAGATCAGAATGCGTATATTCTTCGCCCTATTGCATGCAGGTGGTTACCTTGAGCTATTGAAAAAAATACACCGTTCACACCTGGACCTATAGCAACACCTGGACCTACTGTGACAAATTTTGGACAAATATCCCTTATTATAGCGCCACTCGTAGTCGTGAATTCACATCGCAAGCGCAGTAAGAGCCTAACTTGACCCTTAGTCTAGGCGTCTCTGTGCGTGAGGATGCCGGTTCGCATAACGATAGTGGATATATTTCAGAGAGTTTAATCTCGGGCTACCACGATCCGTACACGGGGACCTTAAATGGCGTAGCGCCAACTCAAATGGGCAGCGGTGGTAAAGGATCTCACCTGTCAAATTCATTAAAAAATGAGCAGGGTCGAGGCCATACGGTCGCTATAGAAAACGTGTAGGCCTACGTTTACATTTACATTTTACATTGAGGCTACAGCTGACTTGTTACATTACAATCTTTAGAGCCTGATGCTCAGTATAATCACGACAACTGAACATATCGAATTCATACATAAAATTCACTGCATAATGCAGTTAATGTTTATTATAAACAAGTATTCCATCACCGAAAGATATATCCATACCATATACACATCTTTATGAACCATATATACATATGTGTGTATACATTTCTTATTTTCACATCTGTTCTGTTGTGTGTATAAATAAGAAAGCATATAATAGTTTGCATTAATCAATGTGTTCACTGTAATGTAACGCATTGAAATGTAACGCATTTAAGGGTAATTTTGCTACCACTTGAGGTATCATGTAAACCCTATGCCAAGTCGACCCTTCGTGTTTCTGATTTTTAGGATAATTTCGTATTTAACCCATGCATTAAATACATTTGCCGTAACTGATCTTCGCCTCACAGAGACGACAGATACCTTCAAATCATTCGTCGTCGACAGTTACATTACTGTCAGCAAGTTTATTACTCGAAATAGCCCATAATTACCCTAGCCAGTCATTGTAAAACTAGTTCAACGTAACGAAATTATTGAAATTTCTCAACCCCACATAAAAGCTGCGTGAGAAAGACTGGCTTAGTCAAAACCAATCCGCAAGAACCAAGTTGTGTCAATTTCCATGCGATGGTCAAAATTCAAGACAGCCAGTGAGATGCTAAGGCGAAAATAGTAATTGTAATTGTAATCTGACATTTATAAAGCGCCACTTCAAGAATAAATTCATCAGGGGCGCTCCCGACCCGAACCAGTGAGACCACTGTCAAATAATACAACATAGTAGTCATAAACGTACATAATCAAGTCACATAAACTTGAAGCATGTCCATTCACGTTTTCTGCTGGCTTTTCCTTTACAAACTCCGGCTACCAGATGGCGCTAGATTTACATTTCGCAAGAGTTGTCTAGTTTTAGATAACAACTGCACAAAATTGTCGTCACCATGACGTCATATGCATGCTTCACTTCCGGCCGACGTATGCTCAGCAGATTAGAATTTGTCGTAGTCAGGAACTAGTTCGAGGTCTTTATCTGTGTAAACATTCGTATTTGGCATTTAAAACACAAAAATAAGTTTATCTGTAACGGCAATTATATCAGAAAAATTACATTTTCTATAATTTAATGTAATTTAAGAACATATACATAGACTTGATGCAGCGAACGTAAATAAACTGGTGCCCTGCGCTTAGCTTTTTATTTAGTGCTTCATAAATTTTGAGTTTACTATTACGCCTACGATATACATGTACCATATGTAATCATAATTCTTCATTGATATAGTGACAGATAGAAGATAGTCAAGTGAAATCCATGTGCGAATGATCCATCGATTTATGCCTCGTGCCTCCAAAATATCAACACAGAGGGTCACCAGTAAGTTGCTGACCGCGAACTGGTTTTCGTTTCAGTTATTTATTTCTGCGTTTATTAAGCGCCACTATCTAATGGCTAAGCATCAACCGATGGCACTGTGCACTTGTAAAGTAAGGACTTGCTCAAGGTCCCTACACAGATAACATCTGCCTATCTGTCTGTCTACCTGTCTGTCTGTATGTTTACTGTGTGTCTCTTTTTGTGTCTGTCTGTCTCTCTGGATGGCGGGCTGTCCATCTGTGTCTATCATTTTATATATCTATCTATCATTCTGTCTATCTGTATCATTCTGTCTATCTGTATCATCTGTCCGTCTGTTCGTCTGTCCGTCTGTCCATCCATCCATCTATCCATCCATCCATCCATCCAACCATCCACCCTTCCACCCACCCACCCATCCATCCACCCAACCCACCCATCCATCAATCCATCCATCCATCTATCTATCTATCTATCTATCTATCTATCATATATCTATCTATCATATGCCTATCTATCATATATCTGTCTACTTTGTAGTGACCATGTTCATGCAAAAATACATGAGTGCAACTTATACAGACAAGACAGGATGCGTACTGGTATGATGGTTGTCATGATTGTTGTCATGATGGTTCTCATGATGGTTCTCATGATGGTTTTCGTGGTGACCGTCGTGGTTGATTTCTTTGACGTCTATAGACACTGGGTGAGGTTTCTCTTCCTCGGTGTGGATTCCGACGAAGACCTGGTAGAACCATGCGCCACAGATTCCGCCGACGTGAGGCGCCACCAGAGGAACCCAGAACCAGTAGTTGTAGGCTCTGGAAAATGAATAATAAAAGTACTAACTGGAATTAAATGTGTAGGTTGTGCAGGGCAAAAATAATACAACATCCTCCTTAGAGGTTCTAAGGTACACACTGGTCGGGCAACAGAAAACATTAAAAGCCAAGGTTGGAAGAGGTATTTTTAGCTGAGTGCGAAAGATCGTATCGGTAAGAAAGTCGCAAACATGGTCTAGTAGAGTGTTCAAGATGGATGAACCAGTATCTGTGACTAAGCCCCGGCAAACGACAAGACGTGTACCAGGGACAAATTCAGGATCAGAAGATGAGGATCGAAGAGAGGATTGACCCCTAACAGAGATATTAGGTAGGCCCATAACCAGGGATTATTGGTAAGATGGCAGATGATTCTTAAGTGCTTTGTACACGAGTATTCCCGGCTTGAAGTGGAAACAGGAAGTCAGTGTAGAGAACGAAGAGCAGATGTCGTGTGGTCCCAGTTAAAGAGTCCAAGATAGTGCAGTCAGAGAGGCCATAAAGTGTAGAATTGCAATAGTCGAGTCTTGTCTGAATGAGGCTGTGTATCAATGTTTCCATCGATGCTGAATCCACCAAAGTCGAAACTGTCGATCCCTTCCGAGTTGAAACAAGCACGTTCAAGAAGAAATATTGCAGCTATTTTGGAGTTTTAGAGAAAGTGAATTCATGCTTTAAATATTAATATTATTATCAAATATATATTTATATCTACTACTACTACTACTACTACTACTACTACTACTACTACTACTACTACTACTACTACTACTAATAATAATAATAATAATAATAATTTGCGGTAGTTGATATCCCAGTTCTCTCGGCTTAAACAAAACCCACTCTGAAAGCTCCTATCTCTCCTTATCTTTCTTGTCTTCTGGCAACCGAACTTGGATCTTGGCCTGGCATCTTTGGACAACCCCAGTGACTTGATGCAGCGCTCGTGAATAAGCTGGTGCCCTGCGCTTGACTTTCATTAAATGAGGTGACGAGAATTCAAACGGGCAGCGGTGGTGAAGGATCTTACCCGATAAATTCATTGCAAATGAGCAGGGTCGAGGCCATACGGTCGCTATATAAAACCTACAGTATACAGCTACTTTTTACATTTTAAAGTAGCGCTTCAGAAATTCAAATTTACGATGACGATTACGATCAGTGCTGTCGTGCTTACTCGAAGACTTCGACTCCCCATCCAGCACAGGCGGTGAGCGCCCTTGGCCCGAAGTCCCTGGCTGGGTTGATGGCGTAGCCGCAGTTGAGTCCATAGGACAGCCCGATGACAGTCAGCGCCCCTCCGACGGCCAGGGGAAGGACTCCCTTCGTAGGAGCCATGTTATAATTGTCCGTCAGAGCCATGATGCAGAGCACGAGCAGCATCGTACCAAAGACCTCGAAGGAAGAAAGATTTACATCACATCAACATATGCCACTTAAGGTGCGGCACGATGGTCTATCGGTAACGCGTTTGGTCAATGATCATGCGGTTGCGGGTTCGACTCCGTGTAACGACACTGGACAAGTTGCTTGCGAACACCGTGTAACACTCTGTCACGAAACAGTATAATTTGGCACTGGCGTAAGTAAACGGCAAGTTTTGCCATGCACTGGCCCCGTGTCCAGGACCTTGGGATTCGTCCATTGCTGGCTCAAGGGCATCAGAAAAGGAAATGAGAGACTCCCTTATGTCTCACTTGTGGGATATGGGATACTTCATTTTATTTTACTACAGTATGTAGTCAAGAATAATTATTAGGAACATTGGGAAGATTATTACGATTAACGCTCTATTTATTTCTGCAAGACGGCTTTCTTACTTGATCTCCGAAACCAGATAGTGTGGATACGTAAGGTTGTGGGTAGGTACCGAAGATCCCCGCGGTGGCGTTCTCCCCAGTAACTTGACGATCTCCGCCATCGAAATGGTTCAAAGCATCTAAATGTCACCAATTCATATGAACTAATTATTTCGCCAAATAAATAAATATATTATAATTAACTTATATGATTTGTAAATAAAGCAAGCAATCACGCTCTCTTGAATCTCCTGAATCCTAAGACGTTCCTAGCTTCGCCACTAAGAGACAAGGTAAAAACTGATGGGGCACCATACATGCATAGCTCCAAACAACAATATATACACGCATGTATATATGTACACTTACATGTATATATTGATTGATTGATTGATTGATTGATTGATTGATTAACTCTTTTATTGATCCCAAATTCAACATATCAGGTTATACAAAACGTACAGTTTGTATATATTGTAATTGTAATTGTAATTGTAATCTGACATTTATAAAGCGCCATTTCAAGAATAGACTCATCAGAAGCGCTCCCGACCCGAGCCAGTGAGACCACTGGCAAATAATACAGACTTCAGGCGCTTGCGAAACTGCGGAAGAGACAAACTGAGGAATTCAAGCCGGAGCTCTCGGGAAAGGCGATTCCAGCTATTGGGTCCAACATAGGCAAAGCTTCTAGACTGCGCTGTAGCAGTGCGCATACGAGGGACATGTATGTATATGCGTACATGTTTATATGTACATATACACACGTTATTTGTGTTTAAATCTCCTACTGTGTAATTCCTACTATTACTTATGCAATTGACAATGCCTTTATGTCGTTCGTACCATCACGTACGTTTCATGTTGTATGGTATGTGCTTCTTAACATGATCGTATATCTCTATGACATTGCGTGTCTGGAATAGTCTTACTGTAGCCAATCCAAGAAGCCGAGAATGTTTTTGTTTTTCAAGAGACTTTTGAGATCCCATCTGTTATCTACTAACAGTTGAAATTTTCTGCTTACTGTCTAACTCTAGTATCATCATTTGATTTTGACTTTGTTCATCGTTCATTTATCATTTATTGTTCGACTCTTGTGAGCGCCGACATTTGACATTGTAATGAGCCTTGAAGTGGCTTGCTACTAACGATGCTGTATAAATTGTCGTGATTACAATTACAATTATGATAGTTCTTACTAGTATTCATTCATTCAACACTGAGCATTCATATAGCGCTTCACAAGCAAATTCTGGTACAGCGTCAACGATTCGTACAATGTTTCTTGATGCTTACCGTAATAGATGCCAAAGATGCAGGCTGCTGCCGCGAATGCCCCGAGGTACTGAGCAATCCAATAGACTGGAACCTTCGCCCATTTCATTCTGCCGAGGATGGCCACAGCCAGAGTAACAGCCGGATTCAGATGACCACCTTGAAAGACAACGAATGTCTCTTGTTAGTTTCGTCTAAGTCATTCTGCAAACTTGTCTTCAAAAACGTCTTGGCATCAGAATAATTATGACAGCGTCGTCATCATCTTTGTTTTTGCTATAATCGCCACCTCTTCATTTGCCGAAGTCTTTTAAGAAGCTCACAGTCAGCACATTTTGAGAGGTCCTAGAAGGCGCTATATAAGTGTTCAGATACATACACACTGTCGACAGTTTCATTTAGGTTACTACAGGGCAAAACAACAAAGCAACAAGAACTTAGTTACTACCTTCTACAGTAAATGTAAATGTAAATGTACATGTTTTTCCATAGCGACCGTATGGCCTCGACCTTGCTCATGTTTTAATGAATTAATAGGGGGAGATCCTGCACCAACTCTGCCCGTTTGAATGGGCGCCACGCCATTTAAGGTCCCCGTGTAGGTAACTAAAAGATGGCGATTAGTCCCTAACAGTAAATGGTTTAACCAATACTTACCACTGACCCCTCCAGCGACCCAGGCACCCATTGCCACTCCCCATCCGAAAGCGAGGTTAACCGATAGGAATTCCCCAGACGCCCCTCTTCCCAGAGTCATCTGTGCCAACGAGCCGCATCCGAACACCTGTTAAAAAACAGTATCGAAAACGACCTGTTGTATTATCTGCAAATCCAGAAACGTACGATTGTAAGATTTTTCACCGAGAGAGGGATTAATAGTCAGAAATTTATAAAATAGGTAGCAAACATTGTTAAGCTTATCTGTGGAAAAAAGACATGGCCCCTGAGACCTTACAGGTATCTCTGAAAGAAAGGGTTCGTAATCGTAATCGTAAACTCGAGATTTCTACAGCGCCCAAAGAAGGCTAAGTCGTGGGAACCAGCTTATTCACAGGCGCTCAGGTAAAATAATTGATAGGCAGGTAATGTCGGATTTGGTTCCAGGTCAATATCCAATGGGCAGCCAGATAGTCAGACGGCTACGGTGGATGGCGTTTAGAATTGAAGTGGTGATGGAAGTAAGGCGAAGGAATCTGGATAGGGTTTGCGGAATAGCAGTGACACTCACAGCAATGTTCAGGTGAAGTCAAAATGTCGTTTAAAATAGATTTATGACTGCACTGAGTTTACTTAATTGTCTAGAAACTTTTGAAGAAGCCGTTGTAACGTCAGCGATTTCGACCAGATAATATGTTGATGGCAAAAGTTTATAATGAACATTACCTGTTATAGTTATGTTCGATGGACCCACAGCTGATCAACAGTTGCCACCACAAACACAAAACAGTCCAGCTACTGGCCTGGAGAAAGTGGCTGTCTGGATTAAGTGAACTGCGTCGATAGGGAGACCATCGACTCTTAAGGTGAACGCAAAAGGAAAAACCAATGGCGGACAGCATGTGAAATGGAAATTGAAAATTATTTTAGCCATTGTTTGCTTAGTTTTCATCGAGCTCGGGGAAGACCCAAGACGACATGGATAAACAACATCAAGTCGTGGACTGAATTGTTGTTTCACTAGTTATTACAAGAAACGAGGGACAGAAGCAGATGGTACAGAATTGTCCGTGGTGCAGCCAATCCTCGGCTCGAGGACGGTTCAAGACAAGACAAGAAAAGAAAAAAAAAACAAGATAAAACAAGACAAGACAATGCTTAGTTTTAAGGAACCAGCGTACAAAGAAAACAATCGATTTCCTTGTGTAAGGATGGTGTGTTTGTTGCATGTCGACACTTAATATATCGCCTTTAGAAAGACATCTCTTAGGGCATTTGCAGTTGCTCCGACACATATTAAATTTATTATCTTCTAAGGCACTCAAAACCCATGTTATTTATGTTATTTTAGGACCAAATCTGAGAAGTGTATTCTTGTAAAAGTAGGCCTACAGTAGTAGCCATTTACTATTAACTAATGAGTTTTAATTAAGCAAGCGTCTTCTAAGAAGCGAACTGGTATATGGACCTGATTTGTTCAGTAAGATATCTACTGCATGTGCAGCCGGTTGCTGTTAATTCTTGCTGTGAAACGGATAGATAAGTCTGACTGTTTTATCGAGAATGCCACCTCATTTTCGACGACCATCTATCTGTTTGCGACTTAAGTTATCGTGAACTTTGAGACGTCCCGGTCGTTCTAAAGGGCTCAATATATCAATCTCAAAATGAAGCTTTTCTCATGATAAATTGCCTTCTTCGCCGCAACTTGCGCATTTATTAACCGTCTGTTTACCAGTCTTCAGCTTGTCACGGGCTGAGATGAATAAGCCCCGCTATTCTGGGAGATTTCGACTTCTTCTTTAATCAAAACTATTTGAAGTGGTCGTCAGAATCTGTCCTTCTGAAGAGGGTATCTTTAGCTTAGATTTCAAGTCCCGTCTGATGCTAAACAAGCTACGACACTTTATATATAAATAATTACGAACTCCCATGACATCTGTTGATATGACCAGTATGGAGTAAAGATCGTAATCATAAATTATCTGGTAAAGAGAATAACAATTGTGTTTGTTCCCTGTCACTGTAATCACAAAAGGCTACTTTGAAGTGTCTAGATGTCGGCCGGAGTGAACGAGATCTATTACAGTTATTTTGCCAGTAATGCCACTGGTATCTGCTATTAGCAGACATTATAGATTACCTATTAGACAAAACAGTTCTCAGTGGACCATTTCAAGGGCGCTCAGTATCTTTGCCTCTTGATATTTTACTCTGTATAAGTTTATTACTGTTTTACTGACCTACAGGATTTTCAATATCACGACCTCACGTTTAATCTTTCTCTCTCTCTCTCTCTCTCTCTCTCTCTCTCTCTCTCTCTCTCTCTCTCTCTCTCTCTCTCTCTCCCTGGCGCTCTCCCCTATCTCTTTCTCTCTTTCCTGTCCCTCTCGCTCTCTCATTCTTTCTTTCACTCTGCTCTCTCTCTCACACTGATCTCTCTCTCTCTCTCTTTTCTCTCTCACTCTTCTCATTCTCTCACCTCTCTCTCTCCTACTTCTCTCTCCCTCTCACACACTTCTCTCTCTCTTCACTCTTTCTGTCGCTCTCCTGTCTTTGTCTCGCTCTCCTTTCTCTCTCTCTCGCTCTCTCACTCTTTCTCTCTTTCAATCTGCTCTCTCTCTCTAGCATCTTCTCTCTCTCTGTTCTGTCTTCTTCTTATTATTATTATTACTACACCTACTACTACTACTACTACTACTACTACTACTACTACTACTACTACTACTACTACTACTACTACTACTACTACTACTACTACTACCACTACTACTACTACCACTACTACTACTACCACTACTATTATTATTATTATTGTTATTTGTTTGTTTATTTATTTATTTATTTACTCTGTAGGTTGAACTCTTCATTTTCTCAGCGGACTCACTTTTTGTGTATTGACCTGACTACGGCTTGGGATTTGGTGCGCCATTGGCTGGCATCTTATGGGTTACACACTGGCGCCATATAAGTTGTTAATTATTTACAATTTTTTCTATTTTGTCTGTTACAACTTTGCAATTTTGCGTAATATTGCAGAGGAACGAATAAGCTTGAGAAATGAGTTTTAAGGTCAAAAAGTTTTCTAAGTTAATTGTCTCAGCTGATTGGTTGAGCGCTTCCCTGTAACGCAGGGTGTGAGGATTCGAACCTCGACCTGAGTCTGTTACTGTTTAGCAGCCTTGGTCAAGTTCCTCGTTCATCAAAAAATCATGTTTTGTCTTAATTACCACTGCATAACTACAGACTGCTTGGGCAACTAATGGAGCTTCTAATTTTCCTCGTAATAAATGTTTCGCATTAAATTTTGCTATCGAGACAGTAGGATAGTTTAAATTCGCATCACTTGATCTTTGTGTTGTGTCACGGAAAACGATTAAGGCAATACATCGGCACTCATTTCGCACTCGTTTTGCACTCATTTCGCACTCATTTCGCACTCATTTCGCACTCATTTCGCACTCATTTCGCACTCATTTCGCACTCATTTCGCACTCATTTCGCACTCATTTCGCACTCGTTTTGCACTCATTTCGCACTCGTTTTGCACTCATTTCGCACTCGTTTTGCACTCATTTCGCACTCGTTTTGCATTCATTTCGCACTCATTTTGCAGTTGCTGGCCCCACGGCTTGGAATTGTCTACCTCGTTATTCTCGTGACTCTCTTACTGAGGCTAGTTTTCACCCAAAGCTGAGAAGTCGTTTCTTTCTCTTTGCTTATGGTAGAGGCCTAATAGCCCACGTTGAATGGCATTGATCTGTAGTTCCGCAACGAAATCTGCAGTTACTAAGTTCGTAGGCCTTTTGGTAGCAAATGCAGTTTGTGATTTTCCAGACAAAACAAGTAAAAATGACAGTTTTTCCTTAAAAATTAGCAACGCCTTGGGTGCACGAGAAATAGTCCTAAATCACAGGCGCTCAGTCAAAACAAACTTGACAGGCAAGAAAGGTGCGGTTCCAGGTCAAGATCCAAGCGACTAAGCGCCTGTGAATAAGCTAATTCCTGCGACTTAATGTTCGTTGTGCGCTGTAGAAATCTCGATTTTACTGCTATTCGATTAAATAAATATGCGACACAACTTTATATATCATGTTATATAGAGCTACAACTATACATTATCCTTTTATACACATAGTAACAAGTACTGCATTATCAAATTCACATAAGTTATTTTATACAATATAATAAAGCTTTTTATCTTCATTTTATCAAATTTGATATATAACCATAACCTGCCATGTGCGACTTGCGGGTTTATCGGTAACGCGTTTAATCATGCGGCTGTGGATTCGACTCCGTGTAGCGACCCTGGGTAAGTTGTGTCTGCACACATGTGCCTCTGACATACACGCATACGTATATACAGTCATGCACATTATGAAATCGTTCACTTACTACGAGAATAAAAGTTCCGAGGAATTCGGCGAAAAACTGTCGAATCGTGAGATTTTTCAGTCGGAGCTTGCTTTTGATCTTCAGTCTCAACTCGCGCATACCCATCTTCAGTCGATTCAGAAACTAACCGATCAAGAATATGAATTATTATCACCGACGGATGACTAGCAAACCTTGCAGCCACCTGGTTCTGATCATGAATGCGCCGATAGCCTGACTAGAATGGTTTCTCGGCGTAAGGAGAACACATTTAAAGGGATCACCGTCGATCGCTTGTTTCGAAGAACAACGGTCAATGTATATGTCGTTGTTACAAGGTGATATATTCACCATTCTTCATTAACCTTTGCCTAAATATACATAATATGCACATTTGTAGGCCGCATATGCGTGTGTATATATATAGGTTAGATATTGTATGCTGACTGATATGAAATACGTCGTCCAATATCTCTTATCTGGACTGTTCAAAAAACGGGTCCTTCAGTGTAGCTTTATATTGTTATATTCCGCCTCCTGATCAGTAGTGATTTTATCTTGAACTGCTCAGTGACATGCGATGGCGATTCTGATCGCACTTCCTCAGATGCGATGACCTTCAAAAACTAACTACATTAAACCATTGCATTTCGCCACAGCTTAACGTTATCTTTACGTCATATTATGGCCTACGTCATTAATTGTAATTGTAATTGTAATGACGACAATTTATATAGCATCGTAAGTAGCAGGTTACTTCTAGGGTGCTTTCCAAAGTCAAAACATTACTTTATTAATTTGGGGTCTTAGCGTAATGATGTCACATGTCAATCACGTTAGATTAAATAACACCTTAGCACATCATCTCTGAGATATTGTAATGTATCGGATGTATTTGAGTGTATCTATTGTATTTCTTTTTAGTTTATTGTTTTGGTCTATTTGTATAGTGCTCATTGCAGAATAAACTGCTCAAGAACACCGATTTGATGTTGGCCTTCAGTTCTGACAGGATGTATGTATGTCTGTGTGTGTCTGAACATGTGCGTGCAAAATAGTTACACAGACTAAAAATACATACTTATATTTAGAAATACACATGTAGATAAATACATATCTTTGTGTATCTACACATAGATAAACATTTGTTCCTTCGGCTGTTGAAATGTACTATGTGTAAGAGGAGCTTAAGATAAAATTCCGGCTTAAAGTTTCAAGAGTCCTTGCATCTGAAGAAGTTTAGATAAGTGCATGCGACATTTCGTTTTAACTGTAAGTCGTTTTCAATGTCAAGATGCAATTGTTTTATCCTTTGGTCGTACTCCTGTAGGTCTGCGAATAGTTATTTTTGGTACAACGTTTTGCTTGTGTTTGAGTTACGCGTGCGCATGTCTTAGCAGGTTTTTTAGTTGGCAACATGTGATGTAACATGCCGCAATATTCAAAAGGATATACGTGCGTCTTGTTTTGAGCTTTCGGTCCAGTTACTACTAACTGAAGTTCGTGACTTTCATCGCAGTAGAGGATATGGACATTTGAACATCGCCCTTTTAAGAACCTCTCAAAGCAGCTGCTCACAGATCCCAACTATGAGTTCAAAAGATGAGACGTTTCAAATCTGTGGGGTCACACCCCTTTAAGGCTTTTCTGCAACTATGCATGTTACAGTCACCTTTTTTATAATAATAATAATAACGATGATGATGATGATGGTGGTGGTGATGATGATGATGATAAGTTCTCTGCTGAAGGCAGGTCCATTGGCTTTATGGCATCCGGGGATGAGATGAGTGAGTGGTTTCCCGTTGCCTTCCTCACCGACGGTTGTGGGTGAGCAACTTGTCCAAGGTCGCTATGCAGTGGTTTGAGGCAGATTTGAACCCACGACCCTCCGGTTTCGATGCACCGATCATACCACTACACCTCCGCGTCCCACAGTAATAATAATAATAATAATAATAATAATAATAATAATAATAATAATAATAATAATAATAATAATAATAATAATAATAATAATAATAGCCATTCCAGAACAATGCAATCCCTATTTTTTTCTTCACGATAAGTGCTCCGAATGATCAAAGTGTCCAGTATTTGTTGGTAAGCAGTGGCGCCTATACAAAGGAGTGCACGTAGCCATGCTCCCACAAAATCAACCCTTAGTCCCAAAATGCTCCCCCAAATATGCATAAGCTTTACAACCTCGTAAATTAATAAGTATAAGGTATTTTTAATGAAGTTAAGTTTGTTGTAGCTTCCTTGAAATATCTAGTCGTCCCCTTTGCTGTGGACAGTTGCTGTTCATGTTCCTTGCTGATTCCCATTTCTCTCAGCTTAAACAGATCCCAATTTCTCTCAGCTTAAACAGATTCCCATTTCTCTCAGCTTAAACACAACCCACTGGCCTAGTTAGCTACATCGGTAAGTGTGTACGCCAAGGAGCCTCTGTGCATGAGGATCCCAGGTTCGCTTCCCGGTCGTGGCTTATTTAAGAGATTTAAATCTCGGACTAGTACTGTCCGTGCACGGGGACCTTAATTGTCGTGGCGCCCATTCAAACAGGCAGCGGTGGTGAAGGATCTCACCCGATAAATTCATTACAAAATGCGCAGAGACCAACGGTCGCTATATAGAACCTATACATTTACCCTAACAGCTCATCTCCCTTCTCTCTCTAGTCTTCTGGCAACCGGACTTTGTTCTCGACATGGAATCTTTGGGCGTTCCCACTGACTCGAAGCAGCTCTCTTGAGCTTGTGCCCTGCACTTAGCTTTTAAGTATCGCTTTAGAAATTTCGAGTTTACGATTAAGACTACGATTACGTCTAAATCGAGGACAAACGTTTCGTTCGCTAATCGTTAATCGCACATGCAAAGCACAGAAGGGGTTTGAGAGGTATCGACTGTTGGCGGGCAACCTTTCATCTTCACAAAACAATAGCTGATATCGTAACGTTTGCAAATCGTTGACAGGGAAACAGAGTCATTTGTGCGGAGACAATAACCATTAAACGTCCTCGGAAGTAGGTCAGCATTCTGCGTCTCTGGAAAAGCCAGTCACTGTGCGCGAACTGTGGTTTTACCACGTGCACGAGTGAATAGAAACATGTAAAAACTTGACCTAGGTGTAACTGAAGTGTCCCGATTACACCTTATAGCCACGGTATGTGCTTTTGGTTACGGTATGTTGAACGCAGAAGAGCTTGGTGACCTGTAGTAAACCTTAAGGCAATAGAATAGGCCCTATTCTTAGCATCGTGTAAGTAAGTAAGTAAGTAAGTATATTATTTATTAACCAATAGCTAATCGCACATCGGTTTACAAGTATTTAAGAACACAAGAAAACTTAATATTCATACAACATCCTAACAATAAAACATTTACGAGTTAAATTGTCAGCAGGGGGAATAATACGATCATGGGTGTGGGGCCGTAGGGAATAACTGAGGGTAGCAAACCTAAAACAAGACAGTAAAATGCCTTTAGATTCACATTGCATCAAATCCAATTAATTTTTTAAATCTTAAGTTTAAGCTAGCAGAATTTTTATTATTGTTAGTTGTTAATGAAAAATTGGCCAATGATATACAATTTATGAGTGATATATGATTTTGAAACCGAATTTCACCTAGTGACCTGGGTAGCTACATTGATTAAAGCGTATGTCAAGGCGCCTTACTTGGCCTGACCCACATTGACGTCACAATCGTCGCCATGGTATCTCAGCTGGCTAGGTAGCTACATTGGTTAAAGCATACTTCAAAGCGCCTTACTTGGCCTGACACACATTGACGATTGGGTCCTCTTCGTCGCCATGGTATCTCACCGTCCTGGACACGGAGCCAGTGCATCGCAGGACTTGCCTTTTACCTCCCAGCTTACGCCAGTACCAAATTCTACTGCTTGGTGACAGAGGTGTGCGCAAACAACCTGCCCAGTGTTGTTACACGGAGTCGAACCCGCAACCGCATGATCACTAACCGCACGCGTTACTGATAGACCACCGTTCCGCACATGTGGGCAATGAATGTAAATAAATTCAAAAGTTCTGTGCGGCAGATTCTCAAGATAAGGTTGGGTTTTTTGAGTCCATCGCTAACTGATAAAATCAAATCTCTATAAATATCTCATTCTTAGCTCTTGAATTTGGCTCTAGATTTAGGCAAGCGATGCACACAAGTGATGTCTGTCTTCAGTCAATGATCGGAGTTCAAGCAGCGAACCTATAACCTTCGCAACTTAACCATACAGATTCAATATAAAACACTGTAAACGATTTATAATAGCCTGATAATAGCAATGGCAATAGTAATAGTAATAGTAGTAGTAGTAGTGGTGGTGGTAGCAGTAGTAGTAGTATTGATAATTTCTTTTTGTTTATCGTCTTCTTCTTCCTCTTCTTCTTCTTCCTCTTCTTCCTCTTCTTCTTCTTCTTCTTCCACCTCCTCTTCCTCCTCCTCCTTCTGCTCTTCTGTTTCTATATTTTTCTGTGTGTTTTTTATCTTTCTTTTCTTTTCTTCTTCTTCTTTTCCACTCCTCCTCCTTTTCTCTTTTCCGCCTGTTCCTCCAAGTCTCCGCTTTGTGCAAGTTATACAGATCAGTTTTACCTCCTGGATAGATTATAACGACACGATTTAGAACTTCTACATGTTTAGCTGAAGACTTAATGAAGATATAAAGTATTGATACATTATAAAGGTGATTATGCCTTTATTCCTGACTCTTAACAAATAATTCTAAGCTCTACTTACAAACAGATATGATTGTCAATTTAGAGCCTACAAATTATCGTAGGCCACCCATGCTGTGTGCACCATCGTATTTGGCACCTCTAACTGCTTCTATCAGTGCTCAGGTATCCTTACGGATATACTTTGATCTAAGCCGCAATTGTCCTCTTCGTCTTCAGATTTCTTGAATTGGCTCTACATAAATTCCGAATTACAATGATTACATCCACAAACGACACATTTTTTCCAAATGACAGATAGCCACGTACATAACGCCACTGCATGAGACACTCTTGACTTGCGCTATGAGCTTACGACTACAATTACAAATACGATTACAGTTACAGGTCACAATTACATTTACAATTACAAGAAATAAGTCAGTTACGGTTACAATCACGATTACAATTACAGTCATAATATTACAACATCACAATGTTACAATTTCACAATACTACAACATTACACTGTAACAACGTTTACAATATTATAATATTACAATATCGCAACATTGTAACATTACAATAGTACAATCGCCCTGAATGCGTCTAGCTGAGTAGGCTGTAGTTGGCGCAGAGCAGGTAGGCGTTGACGACGTAAGTGGCGATGCAGACGATGCAGAGGTCCTTGAGGACAAAGACAAGAATGTAGGCAAGATAGACGGATCCGAGACAGGACAAGACGCTCATGTCGAAGGCAAGATGGCGGACCCAGCCTGTCGTCACGTGACCTACAACAAACGACGAAATCATCTCAACTTCCAGTGGGGAGCTTCGTCTGACAGGCGTTATGTAATATATGTATGTACGTATGCATGCAAGTATGTATATATGTATGTATATGCATATGTGTGTATATGTATGTATATGTGCATGCATATATGTATATAGATGTATGTATATGTGTATGTATGCATGTATGCAAGTACGCACAGTATATATGTGTCTTATATTGTATGTTTCGAACTTTCTATGTATGCATCTATGGGTGCATATATGTATTTATTTACGTATGTACGTATTTATGTACACATGTACGTATGCATGTATTTATGTATGCATGTATGTATGTATATATTCATGTATGCATGTATGTATGTATGTATGTATGTACTTTGTTTATAGATGCATGTATGTATGCATGTATGTATGTACCTATGTACTGTATACATGTAATTGTGTATGTATGCATGTAATTATGTATGTATTTATGTACGTATGCATGAATAAATCTAAAAATAGACATAGCGCCCTTTATGGTAACTCTTAAAAACGCCGGCAAGTCTAAAGTCTGTGTTTAACGAGAGATTACAATTACGACAGAATTGGATAGAAAATATAAATAAATAAAAGAAATAAATAGAAGTAAATGCTTGAAGAGAATCCGCAATAGAATCATGTAGATGCGATCTGCATACTTAAGATCATTTGGAAACAGTAGAAGATTATTCCAGTGATGCAGTTAGGGATATTCAGAAGATGGTTCTCTCCGAGCAGATATCTGACGATACCAAAGCCACGACTGTAGCTGCACAAGAAATAACAGATCACAAACAACATTAATATTAACATTATTATTAACATTGATGCTAACATTAACATTAATGTTAACATTAACATAAACATTATTATTGACATTAGCATCAACATTAATATTAACATTATTATTAACATTAACATTAACATAATTATCAACAATAACATTAATATTAACATTATAATTAACATTGCCATCAACATTAATATTCATAAACGAAAGTAGTATAGTGTCTAAGGATAGATATGGGGGGAGCGTTGCGTCCATATCTCCATTTGATTTAGGGACACTTAATATATTGAGTTGCTGGCAATGCAGTTTCGGGAGGGTTATCTACAGAAACTTCAAAGCAGAAAACGGCTGTAATTATACTGTCAAAAGGAAATAAAAAAGAAAAATTGGAAAACTAAAGCGAAGAAGTCGACAGAAATTTTTGAAAGCGCCGAGGACAGCCAAAGAACGTATGGTAAAGGGAATGACTTAAGAGTCATCATAAAGTTGGAGACTTGAAACTTTGAAACGTTGAAAATTGCTTCCCAAATTAGTCTTGATGATTAGAATGGGTCGCAAAAATACTTCGCCAACCAGTATCTCGATTACTTTAAAATACGTCTCCTTCTTTGCAATTACTTGGTCGTCACCGGTTTCATGCGCTCAAGGATATCGTATGGCATCAAAACCCGTTGATTAGGATAGATGATATTTATGATGTGTGAAGATAATTTAGATTAGTAGTAGTTCCAATGTTTAACGACACCTTATGGCATCAAAGGCCGTTGACGTCGCCCTCCTCGTTTATCCAAGCCTTAACTGTTCTTAACTCACTTTAGTTTATTTTCCCATTTGTAGCATCCTTTTGTCTTACCTAATCTTACCTTATCTGAATTGTCTTACCTTGCCTTACTTTATCTTATTAGACGTTGCATTAACTTATCTTATCTTACCTTTCTTAATATCCTTACCTTGTATCTTACCTAGCCTTACCTTACCGTATTTTACCCTAGCTTACATTATTTGACCTTATCTGGTCTTACCTTACCTAAACTTACTGACGTTATCTTACCACATCGTACTTTATCCTACCTTACCTTATCTGATCTTACCATAGGTTCAGGCAAATTGGTTTGTTTATTATCTGATTGCGATGTGTGTTAGTAGAACCACCAACTCGGAAGTGAGAACGCGAGAGCAGTTCATGAAGGAGTTGAGGTCACAGGCAGCGATGTAGCTGGCGTCGCTATGCTTGCGCACTTCGACGTAGAGAGCGTAGACCGAGAGAGTGATGCCAGCGATACAGGCCCAGGAGTGGCCAGACAACTCGATCATCATCATCGTCATCATCATCGCAACGACCTCTCTGCCTGACTGATATTGAATACCTGTCACAAAATCACACGATAGGATTTTAAGATGATGATGATGTTGATCACTACAGAAACGATGACGGTGATAATGATGATAACGACGACAATGATGATGATGATGATGACGACGACGACGACGAAGATGATGATTAGTACTAGTAACTCTGAACTTCTGTTGATACTGTATATGCAGAGCAAGTTTTAATCTTAATAGACTGCAAATCAACAGGTAACCTTGCAATGGCATGTGTGTGTATCTGTCTGTATGTCTGTCTGTTTGTCTGTCTGTCTGTCTGTTTGTTTGTCTGTCTGTCTGTCTCTGTCAAGGTGATGGATTTAGGCGTGCACTCGTAAGTCAGATGATGGTCACTGAGGTTTCGCACAACTTGGCAGTGTAAATGTAGATGTAAATGTACACGCATTTCTATAGCGACCGCATGACATCGAACTTGCTCATCTTTCAATGAATGAATCGGGTCAGATCCCATTGTGATCGCTGTCGATTTCTTATCACATACTCAGGATCAGAACCCAGGTCACAGAGGCGACAGGTCGACATGTTAGTGGTTTTACTTTCTTACGCTCAGTCGGTCAGAAAGACAGTCAGTCAGTCAGCTGGTAAATCGGTCAATCAGGGGTCAGTGGGTCAATTAGTTGGTCTGTCGGTCATTCGGTTGTCCAGTCGGTCGGTCAGTCACTCAGTCAGTCAGCCAGCCAGTCATTCACTCATTCATTCAATTAGTCAGTAAGTCAGACAGTCAGTCAGTCAGCAAAGGATCTTAATGCCAACGCTAGCATCGGTGAATTGGCTGGTCTCCCCGACGCGGCATCAGCGTTACGCTGAGAAATCACCACAGAAATTTACATTACAATTTCATTACATTAGAACTACATTACGTCACGTAGAATGTGTGTAAGTCGATAATAGAAACATTTGTTCGTTGTCTCGATACAGAACTTGCAACAAGCAGCCTTCAGTAGAAAGGTGCTGCTTCTTATTCGCCTCGGATGCTTAGGACTATTTAAAGCAGAGCCCAGAAGGCGTCTAGACAAGCAGGCCTACATAAGCAGGCCTACATAAGCAGGCCTACATAAGCAGGCCTACATAAGCAGGCCTACATACGCAGGTCTATATAAATGGCTTGGCTGAGCTGTGGAACGAAAATAATCTGGCCCAATTCCCGGCATTCAACAAGACTGGTCGAGGTATAGACAGTTGCATCTGCGGATAGCATGAAGAAGGCAAACTCAGTTACTTCATAGCAATCGATGCTGCTAAAATCTGTGCAACGAAAAGAGAGTGTAACAATGCTAAAAAAAACAGAGAACATTAACTACAACGTCAACACCAATAATAATTATAACAACAATAACTACGGCTACAATAGTAATAACAATAAAAATCGCCATCAGCAACATCAGCAAAAACAACCCGATTAGCAACAGCAACTGCATCCAAGTCAGTATCAACTACTACTACCGTAGCAACCGCATCATCATATTATCATCAGACAACAGCAACTGGCAACTTCAATTTCGTTGCAACCTACCTGCGGCGCAGTAACGAAGAACAGTGATTCGCTGCTCGATCTAAATTTACGCCGTTCCCGATCTGTCGTTGGGCCGACTTCAATAATTAATCCACTGAACGGCTTTATACTCATCTTCGACGGATGCGTCTCTTCTCTCGCAGACGACGAGGCTTCAGTACCCAACAGAACTGATGACGATGATACCGAACGCCAAGGAAGCCAATAAAATGCCCGATGTGACGATATTTTTCTAATTTTCATTCGTTCTCCAGTTGGGCTCAGCAGGTGTTCTGCTTCCTATTGGAGTCCAAGCGGAAGCAAAGCGAGAGTTGCAGCAACTGTTGAAAGTCGTGTCTACTACTAGCAGACACTGTCATGGCTAGACGAAGGTTAGGACGCGTATACATATGACATGGAGTCAATTAATTCTTCTAGCAAACTGGTAAAATTTGGGGTGAAATGGCATGACGCCCTTTCAAGCGGTCAGCGATGATGATTGCTTGCTTGAATGATTAAACAATCGATCGATCGATTGATTGGGTCGTTTACAGGAGCGCCCACAATAGTAAATTACAGACATTTGAATTTTACAAACGAAACTTATACGTCATTTTTGAGGTGTCAATGATACAAACCTAAAGGGTCGTTAGACCAGCCTAATTCGTGATTGTCCCTGGACAACTGATCGTATTACAGGCGCTTGTTTAAAGTACAGACTTAAGACTAAATTTTTATTTCTTAAACAGCCAAAAACATACCAAAAGGTTTGTATAAACGCCCCGGCGTGTATTTGTACAAGTAGTTTTAACCAACCAACCCCTAAACGGGACAGTAAAGTGTTTGTATTTCGTTTTAACAAGAATGCCGCTAACTGCAACATTAAAACACGACTTCACGTCTTTCTCAGCTTCGGCTGTCATGTTTGTATGAAGTAATCGTAACATACACGCTAGTACCAGCCTACTAGCACCTAAATACGACCCAGCGCTCATTACAGACCAGGCGTTTAAAACAGCCCGGCGTTTATGTGTGCAAACCGTTTATATTTCCCGGCGACTATTGGAATCCGGCGTTTAATTAAAAGAATTTGTTCCGTAACATCAATAACAGTTACACTTTGGAAAATTATGATGAAGGAACTCGCAAATTTCATTGGAAATTAGCGGAGTCGAGCCAGGCTATACACGATCGCTATAGAAAAATGAGTAGGCGTAGACCCACAACAAAAACTGTTTCCTACTGCCAGACAATTTCGTCTAATTACTTCGCAATTGAAGAGTTACCGGAGTCTAACATCGTGCGGCTAAAAGCTACAGTTGGACCCCAGTTAGTTCGAGACAATTAAATTAACACCTTTGAGCATTTTGGCTATGACAGTAGTGTCTACTGTTTGTAGACATTATGGCCGACTCGTAGGTGTGCATTACTCATCATGAGTTCTTCATGCAGCTTCTTAGAGAATCCATCAAGTTGCACCTGCATCTGATATCATACGCAGCAGCCCTACTTTCCTATCGCCGGCATCTCGCACAAAAGGTAGAAGGTAGGCGTTATTTTATACATGGATATATATCTCTTAGTTTATGAAACAATGGTAGCGCAAAACAAAACAAGAGAAATACGGAACAATAGTATATTGATCAGGACATCATACCTGCCTGTGACGTACAAACGGACAGCATCAGGAGAAAATTCAATCAATTATAGTGATTGAGAAAATCACATAAAAAACTGACAACATCACTGTCACTGAAAGAACATTTCCGGAAATATCGGAGTCTCTGATCAGCAAGCAGTCTTTAATGTTAGGTTCTTGCATGAAGTGGAATGCAGACTCATCATTGCTATAACAGATTTTGAAGATTTTACATATAGGAGTGCCATAGGTGTAGTCCTACGCTGAAGAGTTCAGCTCACTGTTCTTAAGGCTAACAGCTTTCATTCTATTAAGGAGGAAAAGTTTATTTTATATTTATGCATTTATCAAGCACCACTATCTAATGAGTATAAGCATCAATCAATGGTACTGAGCAATTGTAAGTGAAGGACTTGCTCAAGGTCCCTACACAGTAATCATCTGAGAGAAGGCTCGAACCCGTATCCTCCGCGTTACAGGCCTAGCGCTCTAACCAATCGGCTACCGTGCCCCATGAAGGTTTACAACGGGAATTAACCAGATGCAGCAAACAGGTTCACTAAATTTGTAGCAGTTACTTTACAAAGAATTAAACGATTTATAGAACTTCAATCACATTTCATGCAGACTATCTTTGAACGACTTGGCTGCAACAGTAAACAGCGGAGATAGTTAAGCTTAACAACACACTGGTTTCTGCTCCACTGAAAGTAATATTCTTACATACATTAAAACAACAATGACCGAATCCTTATAAATTGAGATTTAGTTATATTTAGTTTCATACCCAAAATTTCTAGTTTTGACGGATCAAATATCAACCACAGCCACGTCCGGTTTTTGTAACGAACTTTCATTTCCTCAGTGAGTGTAAAATCGAAAAAATTTGAGGTTTAAACACTCTTGGGTCTAGCTAACGTTGGTCTTGTTAGCCTTCAACAAAGCTCGAAAATTATTTGGTTTTAAGTCAATTAAGTGCTCCTTCTCAAGCCGATGGCATCGCTTTTGGCAAGTGTTTGTAAAGAATGACATGTAGGCCTAATCATAAAACTTTGTAAAAGCAGTTAAGTCAAAGATCTTAGAGAATGACACATTTGGTTTGTTTCTTGTTTTTAAAAGTTTTTTCATTCAGTCGCTATTCGTTCCTGTTTACAAGTAAGTCTTGCGAATATTTGAACAATATGAAATTGAAATGTTTGGAAAACGTGGATTGCTTACTCGTGAAGCTGAAACGTTGAATATTAATGAAGCTTAGGTTCACGGAATTGCTTTGCTCTGCTTTCTGCTACGGAAGTTGTTTAGGGTCAAACACCAAAATAAGCCAAGCTAGAGTTAGCTTAATTCGAAGACCCGTAATTGTATAAATACTGTCGGTTTCGTTGTCTTTGATTTAAATTCACAGTAAGGGACTTTATATTTTTATTTGATGACATTTGAAGTAGCGTGGCATCGAGTTGAAGATTTTCTCGGCTAAAGTGCTGACACGACTACTGTCAGCAACTGAATACCTAGTTAAACCTCAAAACTTGTGTTTGTACTCATTTACTGCTTCTGGTGAGATGGAAGGCTGAAGAAATGCGGAGTTTACGTTTACGATTATAAGGCTGTAGAAAGACCTTTACACATTGTGTGTAAATTTTCTTTCATGTTGCGTATGTCATATTAGGCATCCCGCGTGACTGGCGGCATCTTCACTAAAAATGGCTAATATGCTGTGATTTGATCTATTATATATACACCAAAAAACTGATAAATTATTTATTACCACTGATCTATAGACTGTGCTCAGATATTTAGTATAATTTAAACTATGAATTACTTTAAACTTAGTATTCTCATGTCTTATCAGATGACTGGGGAAATGGACCAGCAACGATTTAAGGCTCTGCTGAAAGACACGATCACACTTCTGTGCAACAACGGCCTGAACTTCAAGTCCGAGTTCACCATTGAGGCCGTTATCGGTATAACAATTGATCGAGAAAGCATTCTTCTGGTGAGCATACAAGACACTGTTACTCACTATGCTAAATCCACATCAGCCCCACAGTTGCTGCAAGCAGACCACAGTGAAAATGAGTTTGCAATAAGTCCCAGTAGAAGACTGGAGTCTCCTAGTGACACAGATAGTCCCAGAAGGGGTGAGAGTGACAAACGTTGTGGAGATGTCATAGAAGTTGTGCCAGTGCTGCTTGAAGATGCAGGTTTGGTGCCTACATATTTTGGCAAATGTAGAGATGACGTGAAGATAAAACTGGAACAGACTGAAAACAATTTAGAACTAAAGTCAGAAAACATATCATCATCTTGTGAAAATATTCAGGCAGAGCCAAGTTTTCCCTCTGATGAGCAATCTTTAAGTTGTGCAGACGTTCGGAATTCAGACCCTCTGCACAAAGCTCGCTTATCAAATGGTGAAAGGTACTTGCTTAGTCAAACTCGACCGTCAGAAAAACTAGAGGAGGATTTGTCTGGTGCAGCAAATGTTTCACGGACCGACATGGAAACATCTGTGTTCACCACTAAGAATCGCAACATAACCAGAATACTTGAATCGTATACTGCAGAAGAAACTTTAGGTTGCAGAACCAGTTCAGGATTTGCAGACACTGAAAATGCTACAGTTTCTAGCATTGATCACATCTCGACAAGCAATCCTGACATACCAAGGGTTCAGTTACCCAGGAAGTCTAACATTTTGCCACAAAAATCACAGGATTTGCAGGTCAGCAACTTTAAGCAATTTAAAACAACTTGAACTTATTTGTTTCTTACTTATAGTTTTTATAGCACCTTTTACTTACCTTGGAGAAACTGAAATAAATCTGTCTGACAGATCTGTGAGGTGTGCGTTAAGATAAGCTGAAAACATGACTTCAGCTGTTTCTGGTGGTAATGTTCTAATTTGAATGGAAGACTGTTCAGGACAGTCAAATGCATAGTTATCTTAAGCAAGTCATGCACGAGTGCCATATGTTGAATCCTCGTCACAGTCTTGTCTTCAGCCATCCTTGAACTGAGGATTGGCTGCACCATGGACAGTTTTGTGGCATCTGCTTCTCTCCATTATCTCCTGTAATAACTGGTCGAACGATAATTCAGTCCACGACTTGATTTTATCGATCCAATCTTGGCTTTGGTATTAAGCACCTAATGCCGGCTTTTAAATCCAGCAGAGTCCTGGTGTCGGGAAAACATGATTAGTTTCACTGATGGTAAGTTTTGGAAATTTCATTTTAATTGATAATTTCAAAATGTTTTGCTGTTTTTCACTCTTGAGTTTAATGAAAGCACAATTACTTTTTGATTGACGACAACAGTTAGAACTTTTGATAATAGGAAAATAACTAGTAGTACCTTACTCTGTTTACGTCTCGTTGTTCTTTCAGCTTGCCATGGGTTGTAACCGCAGGACGTCTACCCTCAGTCCTTATCAGTGCAAGATCTGCGGCAAGCGAATAGGTAGCCGCCATTCTCTTGACGTTCATGAGGCAACTGTTCACATGGGCAAATATCGTTACTCGTGTCCAAACTGCGGGAAAGGCTACTCGGTGCTATCCAATCTCCGAGCTCACATCTCATGCAAGCACAACAAGAAGAAGGAGTTTGTCTGCGGCTTCTGTGGCCGCGAATATGGATACAAGCACAGCCTGAAGGAACATATTTTACTTGTACACAATGGGAATTTGTCCTTTAACTTAAGTTAGTATCATTGTTGCTGCTTTTGAAAACTTCTCCTGGATGCTGAGTGGAAACGAGAGGTCAGCTTAAGAGGTCAAGACCTGCCAGAACTGAGAGTTATTTCAAGATTTCTGTTCCTGCCCAGGAAACTCGCCTACGAGATGTGCACGGATCGTACTCCATCGCCTGGAAGACCCAGACAATGGTGAGGGAAAGGACTGGAAACCCACCCTCGTAAGCCAAGGATAAGAAAAGGAATTTGCTGGAACTTCAACATATCCATGGCTGCCTTGAGGTTAGCTTAAATACAACCCACCATAACGTTCCTCTTCCCTTCTCTCTGGTCTTCTGGCAGCTGGACTTGGTTCATCCCATTGGCTCATCTTTGGACAACCCCACTGACTTGACGCAGCACTCTTGAAGAAGCTGGTGCCATGCGCTTAATTTTGAGTTTACGATTAGCTGAAGCAACTGCTGTTCTTACCAATGATAAACACTAATGACAGTAGACATGTTATTAAGACTATGTATCAGTACAGTACATTCAAGCAGTGACGTTAAGGATTAATTTCTTAATTAACAGCAACATATTCAAGATTTTGTGAACAGAGTTGTGATGTTGAGTCCAATAATAAACCACTTGAGCCAGTCACGAAATTGTGGGATAATAATTTGACCAACCAGCTAAACTAATATGATGTCTATTAGTTTCTGCTTGGCTTAATGAGAGCATATAAGCTGATGCAAATATTACACCAAATGGTAACTCCGCCACTGCCTTGTTTGGGGGTAGTGCCAGTGCCAAGCCTGGATAAAGGAGGAGGGCGACGGCAACGGCCCTTGATGCCATAAGCTGTCGTTAAACTGAGGAACTACACCAAATGGCCACAATATTGGGGCCATCAACTGATGCCTTGTAGCATTATGATGGCGCTTTAGAAATGATGCGATTAGACTGGGTTGAGTAGTTGATGTTCTTAATTGCCAGGCTGTCCGTCAGCGCAGTGGGTCTAAGAGAACTGTGTGCTGGGACTGCTGGAGAGTGCAAAACATGAAAAGGGGTTGTTCACTAAGGACGCCCGCAGAGTGGACAAATGCAGACTAGGGGTGAGGGTCATACCATCTAAATTTGGTACATGCCGTTATTTCAGTACAGCCTGTGCATTAAACACCAACTTCAGTCGGAGAGCAGACCGTCTGTGTTGCATTGGATCTAGTTAGAGTCCCTTTGCTGGACGCGGCAGTTTTAAAGTATCCCACACGTTAGCCCAGTTAGCCCTTCAAGATTAACGGGGTGGCATAATCTAGGCCTTAGTACTATGCTGGAGTGTGGACGTCTGCAAAGGGGAAGGGAGGGTATTAGTACTAAGGCCTAGAGCGCTGTTGATTTGCAGGGCTAACTGTACTACGTGATGGGTACTTTGATACTGCCTTGGGAATCGCCTTTTACCGGCTCAAGGGCCAAGAAAAGGAGATGAGCGCATCCACTACTTCTCACTTGTGGGCTATGGGGTACTTTATTTACTTACTTACTTACTACCGACCAGTTGTGTTTAGAAATACTTGGGCGGAAGGGAAGGTGAATTCTGCATTGGGGGGCATGATAACATGGTGTCAAATGGAGTCCACAGACAGGCTTATTAAATTGAAATATTCAAGTATGGTAATCTTAATAATTGTAAATTGCACACGTTTTTCTATAGCGACCGGATGGCCTCGACCCTATGGGGTGAGATCCTTCATCATTGCTACACGCCATTTAAGGTCCCCGTGCACGGACCGTACTATAGTCCGAGATTCAAATCTCTGAAATAAGCCACGATCAGGACGCGAACCGGGGATCCTCATGTACAGAGGTTTCCTTGGCGTACGCGCTTACCGATGTAGCTCAATAGGCCAGGCTAAAAGTAGTTTTACAGCGGCGTACGTTGCACAAATATATTTGCTGTTTTACTGTACGTCGGTCCCACTAGCTGGAAATAAGCTCCATTGCAACGTACGACATGAGCTTCTTGGCGTTGCATGTATGCCGTGAGCGCTTGAAAACCATTATATTCGATTATAGTTTTGAGTTGTCAGCTCGGAAGCGCCTATAATGCGCTTCTCTTGAAGTGTTGCTAAATAAATTTACATTTAGTTACTATTATAAAATATGCGTGGAAGGATTGGAAAAGCTGAAAATTTGTACTCTGTCATAGGACCTTGGCTGACGACCCCTTTCCTCGATAAATGTGCCACTGACACATCTAGAGTTCCCGTTTTCAACACGTCACAGATGTGGCAGCTCTAGGGCTTCAGTACTCACAGTCCTTCACTTAAATTTGTTTATACATTACTCAGTGTTTTGCGTAGCAGACCATTTAAAGCGAATCCCGTAAATGTAGAATAGTTTTGACTGGAAATTCAGAATTTAGTAACAATTTGGCTAAATTGTGGAAAATCTTTAACATTGTCTTTAACGACATTTTGGTTTTATCATCACACCCTGCACCAAAAATAATCGTAATCTCGAGATTTCTACAGCGCCCAACGAAAGCCAAGTCGCGGGAACCAGCTTATTCACAGGCGCTCAGTCAAAACAAAATCGATAGGCAAAAGGGTTCGGTTCCAGGTCAAGATCCAGGAGTCAGACAGTCGGACGGCTACGGTGAATGATGTTTGAAATTGAAGCGAGAAGAGAGATAAGGGGAAGAGAAAGAATCAGGATAAGATTTTTGGAAAAGAAGTGTTTTCAGTCTTGAGTGAAAGCAAAGCGAATGTTAGCAGAATACATTAGTTTTCCTTTTTGTTGTTCCAGCACACAAACATCGTCTGTCAGACATAATGTCAAATGATGAATCTTTTAAATGCCCAGTAGGCCAAATGTATGCGTCAAAATACACTAAGTACTCAACTTTTATGTGTATGTCACTCCAAAGTCTCTTTCTCTGCATGTATACACTGCATGCATGCACTGAGGCAGGGTAGCCGATTGGTTAGAGCGCTTGGCTTGTATGTAGGTCACGGTAGCCGATTGGTTAGAGCGCTCGGCATGTATGTAGGTCACGATGGCCGATTGGTTAGAGCGCTCGGTCTGTAACGGGGAGGGTACGGGTTCGATCCTCGTCTGAGACGGTTACTATGTAGGGACCTTGAGCAAGTCCTTCACTCACAATTGCTCAGCGCCATCGACTGATGCTCAATCATTAAATAGTGGCGCTTAATAAATGCAGAATTAATAATAACTCATTATTTGTTTTGCCCAGGTGTGAGCCATGGATTTGCTTACTGCTAAACCACTGTGTTCTGTCTCGACTGTTTACGGCGAATTTCATTTTCACTCAAAAATAGGCTTTGTAATCCAATCAAGGCAAATGAAGAATACATGTCCCTGTTAAAGCTTCTCGAAGGAGCTCGAAGAAAACTCATTTTATCAATTAAGCAAGTTCGTTTTAGGATTCTTAATTGTTGTATTTACGAAATGAAGTTTCCATGGATAACGGAGTTTGAGTTTCTTACAAGAATTAATGAGCACTTTGATAACGAGTAGTAAGTGGAATTATTTATAGACTAGCCTCAAACGTTCAATATTATTTATTATGTATCGGTTCTCATAAGTCGTGGTATTCTTTGCATATTGGCATTTTACACAGCCAGCAACCCGTGGTCATATAATGTCATTAAATGCTGGTAGAAGGTCTTAAACAAACTAACAAATATTTAGCTACTTTAAAACGTAAAATATTTTATGCGTAATCGGCTGAAAAGCTGATTTTAATCTGCAACCCCAGTCCAAACCCATATACGTGTACCAAGGCGATTTGGAATGGATTTGAATTGACAACCTTCTTTGGCTGTTGTCCCCATTTATCTTCGAACTCCATGAGTCTGTGGTAATTAGAGCTCAGAAAAGAGTATGTTATATATTGATCAATACCTTACCTTGCCTAACTTTACCTCACTTCACCTTACCGTATCTTGACACAAACTAAACCCAAGGACACCTGTCAATATCAGAGATGACAAGTTTGAGGAAAGACTTAAAAATTCTTCTTTAAAAGTTAAACATTCCTTTCACGTTGGCTGATCCCCTTGCTTAAATTCGGCGTGTTTTGGGGTGCGCTCGCCCTAACAAATAGTTTTACTCCACACGCTGCGACTCGTTCTCCTAGAAGGCAGCCATTTCGACGTCATCTAGTGACGGAGAACGGCTCCGGTCGACGTCAGAACCGTCCTTTGTAATCACATGTACGCCATCTGTCGAATGCTTTCCATCGTCCAATGAGTGCTTGTCCCCGTCATGATCGAAGGCCTTGTTTTCCACCCCTGCGTGGGTGCTCTTGACGCTGCCCTTGTCAACGGTGGCGTAGATTGCGATGGACTGCGGCTGGGTCGTCTGGAGTTCCGTGTAGCCCTCCTCCTTCCAAGGGTTGGCGTTCAGGTCGATCTTGTCCGGGTCAATAACATCCTCCTTCGGTGGATTCCGGAGTTTCGCATATCTACCTACTTGATACTTCGCGGAGACGGGGCCCCAGAATTCGTTCGGCTGCGATGTTCTATAGACGATCTGCGATAACATAGCGTAGCATGACATGACATTACATAAACATAACATAAACATAACATCTATGTAACATAGCATAACATTACATAAACATAACATAAACGTTACATTTATGTAACATAACATTACATAAACGTAATATAACATAACATCTATATGACATAATATAACATTACATAACCATAGCATATCATAACATCTATATAACATAACACATCATTACATAAACATAGTATAACATAACATCTTAAAGTGGTTCAGAAGATAATTGATCAGTATTTGAACTGCAATTTACCGGAAATGCTAAGCACCCAGTCCTTCCTCGCTTCCTACAGCCAACCAGATTTAATCGGCGTGTGGACGAGTACAATATTTTGTAGAGGCGCTTCATAACTTGTCTATTAAGTTACAAAATGTTAGAGTGCAGTTTAACTACCCAGATTAGGGCAGAGTAAAGAGGAGAGCATAGAAGATTGAAGTAAAGCAGAGCAGTTAGAAGTAGAGTTGAGCAAAGCATGAAATGGATTAGAGAATGGCATACTGAAATAGAGTGAAGCAGACCAGATTGAAATAGAGTGAAGCAGAGCAGATTGAAATAGAGTGAAGCAGAGCAGATTGAAATAGAGTGAAGCAGAGCAGATTGAAATAGAGTGAAGCAGAGCAGATTGAAATAGAGTGAAGCAGAGCAGATTGAAATAGAGTGAAGCAGAGCAGATTGAAATAGAGTGAAGCAGAGCAGATTGAAATAGAGTGAAGCAGAGCAGATTGAAATAGAGTGAAGCAGAGCAGATTGAAATAGAGTGAAGCAGAGCAGATTGAAATAGAGTGAAGCAGAGCAGATTGAAATAGAGTGAAGCAGAGCAGATTGAAATAGAGTGAAGCAGAGCAGATTGAAATAGAGTGAAGCAGAGCAGATTGAAATAGAGTGAAGCAGAGCAGATTGAAATAGAGTGAAGCAGAGCAGATTGAAATAGAGTGAAGCAGAGCAGATTGAAATAGAGTGAAGCAGAGCAGATTGAAATAGAGTGAAGCAGAGCAGATTGAAATAGAGTGAAGCAGAGCAGATTGAAATAGAGTGAAGCAGAGCAGATTGAAATAGAGTGAAGCAGAGCAGATTGAAATAGAGTGAAGTAGAGCAGATTGAAATAGAGTGAAGCAGAGCAGATTGAAATAGAGTGAAGCAGAGCAGATTGAAATAGAGTGAAGCAGAGCAGATTGAAATAGAGTGAAGCAGAGCAGATTGAAATAGAGTGAAGCAGAGCAGATTGAAATAGAGTGAAGCAGAGCAGATTGAAATAGAGTGAAGCAGAGCAGATTGAAATAGAGTGAAGCAGAGCAGATTGAAATAGAGTGAAGCAGAGCAGATTGAAATAGAGTGAAGCAGACCAGATTGAAATAGAGTGAAGCAGAGCAGATTGAAATAGAGTGAAGCAGAGCAGATTGAAATAGAGTGAAGCAGAGCAGATTGAAATAGAGTGAAGCAGAGCAGATTGAAATAGAGTGAAGCAGAGCAGATTGAAATAGAGTGAAGCAGAGCAGATTGAAATAGAGTGAAGCAGAGCAGATTGAAATAGAGTGAAGCAGAGCAGATTGAAATAGAGTGAAGCAGAGCAGATTGAAATAGAGTGAAGCAGAGCAGATTGAAATAGAGTGAAGCAGAGCAGATTGAAATAGAGTGAAGCAGAGCAGATTGAAATAGATTGAAGCAGAGCAGATTGAAATAGAGTGAAGCAGAGCAGATTGAAATAGAGTGAAGCAGAGCAGATTGAAATAGAGTGAAGCAGAGCAGATTGAAATAGAGTACATTGGAGCAGATCATAGCATCGCAGAGCATATTGAAATAGAGTACATTGGAACAGACTGAACCAGAACAGAACATAGCATTGCAGAGCAGACTGAACTAGAGCGGAGTAGAGCAGATTGAAAAAGAGTAGACTAGAGCAAAGGGCAGACGATTCAACTAGAGTACATTAGAGCAGACTGAAGTACAGCAGACCAGAGCTGAGCAGACTCGAGTTGAGTAAAGTAGAGCAGATTGAAGTACAGCAGACCAGAGCTGAGCAGACTCGAGTTGAGTAAAGTAGGGCAGACTGAAGTACAGCAGACCAGAGCTGAGCAGACTCGAGTTGAGTAAAGTAGGGCAGACTGAAGTACAGCAGACCAGAGCTGAGCAGACTCGAGTTGAGTAAAGTAGAGCAGACTGAAGTACAGCAGACCAGAGCTGAGCAGACTCGAGTTGAGTAAAGTAGAGCAGACTGAAGTACAGCAGACCAGAGCTGAGCAGACTCAAGTTGAGTAAAGTAGAGCAGATTGAAGTACAGCAGAGTAGAGCAAATGGAAGTATAGCAGAGCGGAGAAGCCGAAGTGACTGATACCTTGTAAGCTCCCTCTTTGCAGAGAACATAGAGGAAGACGATGGGAAGTGGAATGAGGCAGAAGGTGACGATCGCCCAACCGATGCCTTCGGCCCATGACGGAAAGACATATGCGCCAGAGAACAACGTCGGTGTTTTATAGTAGACGGCCGTGAAGATGATTATCGCCTACAGCAACAACAATCAATCAGTCAACTGACACCACTGTATGTATATGTGTGTGTATGTATGTATATATATGTATGTATGTATATATATGTATGTATGTGTATATGTATGTGTATATGTATGTGTATATGTATGTATGTATGTATGCATGCATGCATGCATGAATGTATGCATGTTTGTATGCATGTATGTATGTATGTATGTGTGTATGTATGTATGTATGTATGTATACATGTATGTATGTGTGTATGCATGTATGTATGTATGTGTCTATGCATGTATGTATGTATGTGTGTATGCATGTATGTATGTATGTGTGTATACATGTATGTATGTATGTATGTATGTATGTATGTATGTACGTTTGGACTGTTGGACGGATGGACTGATGGATGGATGAATGTGTCTTAACATGTGTGTAATGTATTTTAGTACGTCATCAAGGCGCTTATATTTTGGTGATCTAGCAATTGATCTATTAATGGTTATGCACCTATTCACCTACATTTACCTGTCTGTCTTTCCAATGGACTGATTTGCTGGGTGTTAGCATGTCTACGGCTTGGCTTTGTACGCCGCTGGTTGATGCCGTTTGCATTAAACGCCTGTGCTTTGAAGTTGCTAATTGCATTCTTCTGTTTTATGAAAGTTTGCTTATTGGCCCTAGTAGTGACCGACTGAGAGGAGAGCAGACCAGATGAGAGCAGAGAAGAAGAGAAGAGAGGAAAGGAGAGGAAAGGAGAGGTACTGCCTTTCAGTCAACCACAAATTGATTACGTCGGTTAGGCCTACACCAGTTGAACAGGTATCTTTAAATATCTATCTGTCCCGTGCGAGGATTTAAACCCCAGTCTTCCATGGCCGACAGTCCAGCGCACTAATCACTAAACTATGACTGCAATATTCACGAGTAATAACCAGCATTAGTTAAGAGGATAAACAAAAGTACTAACGAGGACTGCCAGCGGAGAAATAGCACACCAGCAAACTCTGAAGACGATATTCGGTTTCTTACCAAGCATCATTTTCACGTCCTCTGCAAAGTTCTTGTAACCTGTTTGAAGCAAATCACACGTCTTTAGATTCGATTAGACTACTTTTTGAGATTAGATTAGACTACTAAGATGCTTTAGAGACAAATTGTACTCTTCCGATGATAGATAGAATTACATATAGCCATATATATTCAGCTAAATTCAGATAAATGATACATATAATAAATATCTTCTAATCTTTAGATAAGAAAGAATGAAAGATATAATAATATATATCCTATGGTCTTTAGATGTGATGAAATGACAACGCATTCAAACAGCTTCAGGGGTTTAGGGGACTGTACGTCACTGAGCTGTAGGCCCCTTTTGGATGACATGTACTATGTGACCTCGGCCAAGAAAATGTACCACTTTGTCGCAAATTGACTTTTATACATTTTCTATAATCTGGTACCTTCAGAGGGTCAAGCTAAAATATACAGCACGTTTGGTCAAAACTTTTATGGAGATTTAAATGAAAACTATAAATTGTCGGAAATTGCATTTGAGAATTGAAATCCATGTTCGTAATAACACGATGTACCAGCTATTATAGAACAGAAAGAATGCTTCTCAGAGTTCTTGAGCCACGCTATACAAGTCTTTTGCTACAAATTACATTTACGAATGCTTACATTACAATCACAATTACATTAAAAATTACAGTTACAATTACACTAGCAATTACAGTCATGGCTGCATTTATAATTATAATGAGAAGATGAGAATTGTCTGACCGTAGATGTAGCAGATCGTGACGAGTTCAAAGAGGCCGACGAAGAGCAGAGGGAAATTTCCTGTGTAGGTGTCGAACAGCGAAAACACGTAGAAACCGCCCTGAATACAGACAGCAAGAAGCCAGTTATCCCTCATTATTATAACATGATTTATAAAGCGCTAGTTAATGAAACTTAATGCACCGCAAAAGAGCTAATGTCATCGTAATCGTAATTCCAACATTTCTACAGCGCCCAACGAAAGCCAGGTCGCGGGAACCAGCTTATTCACAGGCGCTCAGTCCAAACAAAATCGAAAGGCAAAAGGATTCGGTTCCAGGTCAAGATCCAAGAGTTAGCAGTCAGACAGTCGGACGGCTAAGGTGGATGGTGTTTGAAACTGAAGCGAGAAGAGAGATAAGAGGAAGATTCAGGATGAGATTTTTGGAAAAGAAATGTTTTCAGTTTTGAGTGAAAGACCAGCGCAGAAACTGAAAGAGGTGAAGTGTTGGTGAGTTCGTATGATGGATCAGATAATTGTCGTAATTATCTTCTCTTGTTAGTGCAGAGGATAGAATAAGAGAAGAGATTCATCGGAACTGGTTCTAATACTTACATAACTTAATGGAAAATTGATTAGATTCAGCCAAGTGTTGCCTATCGAAAATCCTCTGTTATTCCCTACGGCCCCACACCCATGATCGTATTATTCCTCCTGCTGACAATTTAACGCGTAAATGTTTTATTGTTAGGATGTTGTATGAATATTAAGTTTTCTTGTGTTCTTAAATACTTGTAAACCGATGTGCGATTAGCTATTGGTTAATAAAGAATATACTTACTTACTTACTTACCTAATATTAACCTGTTATCAGGATATTATTTGCTTTAATCAGTCTAATATTAGCCCATTGTCAGTCTATCATCGATTTATCATTAAACTATTAACAATCTATTATTAGCCTATTATCACTCTATAACCAGCCTATTATCAGCTTATTATAAGTCGGTCTGTCTTTAAATTGAAGGAGACACATCGCCCTAAAATATAATTATTAAGCTATAACATGTGTGTTGTAACATTTTAGTCACACCTTGTATTTGTAATTACAGTTAAGCCTCTGTGAATTACTATCATTTTCTATAATAACATATTACTAATCAACTATCAGCCTATTATCAGCCTATTATCAGTCTAATATTAGACTGTTACCAGCCTATTACAAGCCAATAGCCTGTGAGTAGTCTGTTTGTATAGCCTGTAGTGAGTAATAAATTGTTTGCTTACATTGGTGACCATCGGTAGAGAGACGAGATAGAAGCAGAGGCAGCCAGTGGCTCGAAAGGCGAAAGTGTGCCAATAAGATTTCCTCAGGATTTGCGGATATTCGTCCATGAAACCGGAAAAGACGCATTCGATCATGGAAAACTACAAATTCAACGATGATAACAATAGCACGTAAATCAAGATGCCACATTTGACACTAACTGATGCATTTTACTTCATAGGGAGAAACTTATAATTGCGAAAAGTCTTATATTGCTATTTCAGCCATAGCTGCTCCACCTCTATCGGTAAAAACTACCACTAGAAGTACGACAATCATCAGAGCCATCATACGAATTCGCCAATACTTCACCCCTTGAAATCTCTGTGCAGGTCTTTCATTCAAGACTGGAAACACTCCTCTTCCACAGATCATACCCTGATCCTCTTCTTCCCCATATCTCTCTCGCAGCTCCAGTTCTAAACACCCTCCATAGTAGCCGTCTGACTGTCTGTCTGCCTGACCAATGGATCTTGACCTGGAACCGAATCTGACTCTATCTGTCAATTGATTTTGTTTTGTCTGAGCCCTTTGAATAAGCTGGTTCCCGAGACTTAACTTTGGGCGCTGTAGAAATCTTGAGTTTACGATTACGATTACATTGGCTCTGATCCCTGATTTTGCAAAAATCATTCTGCTTCCCGCTCTTCTCATTATCTTTCTCGCAGCTTCAATTTCAAACACCATACACCATAGCCGGACCTCTGCATCTGAACTCGGAACCAAACCTGAAGCTATACCTGCTTCACCAGAAGCTTTGCCTACGTTGGTCCCGCTTACCGGAATCGTCTCCCTCGAGAGTTGCCACATGAGCTCTTTTCTCTACCCCTCTCAGTGTTCCGCAGGCGGCTGAAGACTCTACTGTTCAACAGTGATTTTACTTGTTCGGGTCGGAAGCACCTCTGCTGAGTTTATCCTCTAAGGGGCGCCTTATAAATCTCAAATTACAATTACAATTACACCAGTTTTGTTTTTCAATGAGCACCTGTGAATAAGCTGGTTCCCGCGACTTCGCTTCTTTTGGGTGCTGTAGAAATCTTGAGACTACATTTTACTGTTGATCGATTTAAAATGAAACTGTTAGACTAGATTCTGGATTCCGTTTCAGATTTGATTAGATGAGATCAGATTAGATTAGGTTAGATTGGATTAGATTAGATTACCATTGAACTGAGTCCGAGCATCATCATCATGATGAAGAAGAGTATGCTCCAGAGGGGAGCGATCGGCATCGTTGCCAATCCTTCCGGATAGACGACAAAGACCAAACCAGGACCTATACAATAGGATCAATAGCAGCAACAACTGCTATAGCAATCGCAACAGATGCTAATCATAACTGCTGTTGCTACAAGCAACAATAGCTCTGGACCTGCAGCTACTACTGTTGCTCTCAACGGGTCTTTCATGATATCCAGGGCAGTACCGTTCAAAAACCCATTAGACTGGTAACAGGCTGATAATAGTTGATTAGTGATATGTTATTATAGAAAATGATAGTAATTCACAGAAGCTTAACTGTAACTACAAATACAAGGTGTGCCATAAAATGTAACAACACACATGTAATAGCTTGAATAATTTCATAAGCATAAGGGGGCAGGGCAATGTGTCTCCTTCAATTTAGAAACAGACAAACTCATAAAAAGCTGATAATAGGCTGGTTATAGAATGATAATAGGCTAATAATGATTACTCGTAGGTTAATGATAAACCGATGATAGACTGACAATGGGCTAATAATAGACGAAGGCAATCACTATGCAAATCTAAGGAGATTTGAACCCAAATATATGCTAAGGGGTTTGTGACACGTACATCTTATCTTTCTGTATCTTATCTTGCGGTGACAAGGTGGTCTCTTCGGTAGCGCGCTTGATACGCAACTGACCAACTGCGGGCTCGAGCCTCCTGCGCATACTCTGCAGGGACCTTGGACAAGTTATTCATGGATATTTTATTTACTAACCTTGCGCGTGTAATAAGTGCAATAAATAAATAAATAAATAAATTAATTAATTAATTAAAATCACTATTAATCGAAATAAAAATCACAATTAATGAATTAATTAATAATTCATTCATTCATTCATAATAAAAAATCATTATTGATTAATTAATTAATAGTGATTTTTATACCGTCTGCTGCAACGTCTGCCACATCGACTCCTTTCATCGTTGCCATGTAGCCTAAGACCGAGAAGATGACGAACCCGGCGTAGAAACTCGTCAGGACATTCACTATCGGGACGATTAACGAATCCCTGAAAGAAACGACCGATTACTCGATTAATCGACCCACTAATCGACAGATTATTCGCCCAAATAATCGATTTAATCGATAAAACGACCAGTTATTCTATCGATTACTCGACTAGTTGTTCGATGTACAGATGTTGTGGAATTTAAATTTCAGGGCTGAATGCTCACTGAATCATTGATACACCGATTCAGTAAGCCATCTATGGATTCATGGATTCAATGAATCTTTGATAAGTAGTCGGCTGTATCATCATCATCATCATCATCATCATAATCTTCATCATCATCATCACCACTACCACCATCACCACCATCATCGTCGTCGTCGTCATCGTCTACGATTACGATTACGATTAGGTACCTGAGAGTATTATTGTGGAAGTTGTTGTAGCTGGCCATGGCAATCAATCCTCCCGTACAAGTACTCAAAGCGTAGAATATTTGTGTTGCTGCATCGCACCATACCTGTTCACAACAGCTAATCAAGGTAAAAAAATCTGCAGGTAGACCAAGAAAAGTACATTTCTGAACCGCTATTGGACGACCTGTTGTCTACCCGTGTCATCTTGGATTTTCCATGAAGACCCAAGATTACACGAATAGACAACATCAAGTCGTGAACTGAATTATCGTTCACCCAGTTATTGGAGGAGACAAGGGACAGAAGCAGATGGCACAAATTGTCCGTGGAGCAGCCAATGCTCGGCTCGAGGACGGTTGAAAACAAGTTAGTATTTTGGTAAACGAATAAACGAGTCGCGGTAAGTAGGCAACTTAAGTAAGTAAGCAAACAAGAAAGAATGCAATCAAGCAAGTAACTAAGTAAATAAGTAAGCGAGTACCTTTGGATCGGCCAGTTTCGACCAATCGGGAATCAGATAGAATTCGATGCCGAGCGCGGCTCCCTCCAGTGTCACTCCTCGAATCAACATGATCGTCAGAAGGACGTATGGGAATAAAGAGGTCACATACACCACCTGCAAACATAGATCTCTAATATTAATATTAATAATAGTAGTAATATTAATATTAATATTAATAATAGTAGTAATAGTAATAGTAATAAAAACAGTAATAATAATAACAATAATAATAATAGTAATAGTAATAATAATAATAATATTAATAATAGTAGTAATAATAGTAATAGGAATAATAGTAGTAGCGGTAATAATAATAATAATAATAATAATAATATGCATACGATCTTAGTACGGAGTCCGCTCAGCAGGCTCGAACCCGCAATCGTTGGATTACTGACTAAGCGCGCTATCGAAAAGAGCAGCATATACTGTGACGCTCTATGAGTAGCGAAAAGGCTTTGTCCTTAACCTTTCCAAGTGAGCCAATGCCTTTGATGAGGACGAAGAAGACAATGAACCAACAGAGAAGCAGACACAAAGCCAACTGCCAAATAACGGTTCCTGAATTGCCAACATCATCGGACATCTGCAGCACTTTGTTGCTAAAACAGAGTAAGTAAGCAGGTAAGTCTCTAAGTAAGTAAGTCACTAAGTAAGGAAGTCACTAAATAAGTAAGTCACTAAATAAGTAAGTCACTAAATAAGTAAGTCACTAAGTAAGTAAGTAAGTAATTAAGTTAGAAATTCATTTGTTAACACGCCATGTCCATCAACTGAGCGAGGAATTGTAGGCGCACCAGAATTAATAGATAGTATTACACATATAATGTAGATTATATATAGATAATGTTACACGGAAAACAGGACTAATAATCAGGAGTCTAGTCTAACATAATCTAATCAGGTGACTTATATAGCGCCGTTACCATAAAGCACGAGGCTTTAATGGTCACTTCAAGTGAAACTATAATCCAATGGGTGAGAGAAACCAAAAGTCAGGCTACGGTTAGTAGGCAAGTTAAAACAGACGAGTCTTAAGTTTAGAGAGAAGTGGGAGAACACACAGAACTGGGGCTGTATCACTCAGCACATCTTGCAAGCAGAAACTGTCAAAAATTCTCTCACACATCTATCATTATTAATATTAATTCTTACTCAAGGAACATAATTATGATGCCTCAAGATTACACGAATTGCTACTACTGCTACTGTTATTAATATTAATTCTTACTCAAGGAACATAATTATGATGCCTCAAGATTACACGAATTGCTACTACTGCTACTGTTATTAATATTAATTCTTACTCAAGGAACATAATTATGATGCCTCAAAATTACACGAATTGCTACTACTGCTACTGCTACTGTTACTGCTGCTGCTGCTGCTACTACTACTACTACAACAACTACTACTACTACTACTACTACTACTACTACTACTACTACTACTACTATTATACTATTACTACTACTACTACTACCATTACTACAGTACTACTACTACTAGAACTACTTTTCTACTATTGCTAATGGATGTGGCACTCTACTTTTACACAAGTATGCGAAGATCTTATTACTGATTTTCTTCCATGGAAATCATCCGAAAACCTGAAGCATGAAATTACCACGAAAGTATAAAATATCTTAGCACTTGCTTCATTTCGCTTAAAGTAGCCTACACCTCGTATACATGCGCGAATAGCTCTTTCATTTCTGCTCATTTTTAATCCGAGGCTGCTTTTGACATCGAAAACACTGTACCTAATGTAATGTAATCAAATGTAATCCGTAAAGACACTAGCATTAGATAATTTAGTACAACTCATAAAGTACAGTTTACTAATTTAGACGAGACAATGTCAAATAGAACTCACTAGTAGTATTCCTCACTCGGAGACTTCAGTTCCATTCGCGTGATAGTCCTATTGTCGATTATGATGGTCGTGTTGTCTGGTTAGAACAAATAATCGTGTAAGTCATTATTTTTATATTTAAATAATAATAATAATAATAATAATAAGAAGAAGAAGAAGAAGAAGAAGAAGAAGAAGAATGATTGAATGATTGGACGTATGGTTGAATAGATGGATGGATGGAGGGATTGAAAAAACGATGAATGAATGAATGTATGTATGGATGGATTGAGAAATGACGAATGAATGAATGGATGGTTGGATGGGAGAAAGGATGAATGGATGGATGGACCAAGTATGGATGGACGGATAGATGGACGGACTGATGGACGGATGAATTGACGAACTAATAGATGAAAGAAAGTACTGAGGCAAAGAGTGAGGTACCTAGGTATATAGGTAGGGACGGTAGTACTTACCCGTCATGTTGGCGAATTGGGCCGTCGTGCGGCAGTAGGGTGTGTTCCAGTAGTTGTCGCAGTCAACCCACGGCAGGACGTCGGTCATCGAGGCGAAGAGATAGTAGAGACACCAAGAGATGATGACGTTGTAGTACAGGGCGACGCACAGATTCGTAAACACCGCAGCAAAACCGACCCCTAAACACATCGAAACGGATATCAAGAAGATCCTTAGAAACATACCAACACTTGGCAACTGTTCTCGGGTCTTCCACTCAAAATTGCAAACACTCCTCTTCCGCAGAACCTATCCTGATTCCTCTTCTTCCCCTCATCTATCCTAGAGATCCAATTCCAGACATCACCCGCCTTAGCAGTCTGACTGCCTGCCTCCCTGACTCTTGAATCTTGACCTGGAACCGAACTCTTTTGGCCTATCAATATTGTATTGACTGAGCGCCTGTGAATAAGCTGGTTCCCGCGACTTAGCTATATGGGCGCTATAGAAATCTCGAGTTTACAATTTCGATTACAATTACGATTGTCTATTTGCAGGGGCTGGGCTGGGAGAGCCTCTGAATAGGCATCTTGGACGGTCGCTATATAAATGCTCTGAATGATTGAATTAATGATTGAATAAATGAATGACCTTTCTTGCTTCGAGTTACTAGTCATGATTGGAGTCCCAATCATGATTGGAGTCACCTGTCATGATAAAACTGTTGAAGTCGTCTGTCGTGATTGGAATCACCTGTCATGACTGGACTGACCATTCATGATTGAACTGACCTTTCATGATTGGACTGATGTTCCAGATGGTCAGTGGTCCGAGACTGGCGAACTGACCAAAGTTGAGTTCGAGGAAAAAGAGAGGAATTCCGATAATGACCAACATAATGACGAACGGAATGAGAAAGGCACCTGAGGTAAAAAATACAAGTAAACTGAGTAACAGTTTAAGAGTAATTAAGAGGTAAGGCAAGGTAAAGGTAGGTAATAAAAGGTAAGGTAATGTAAGCAAGAGAAGTTAGAGAAGGTGGGTAAGATAAAGAAATGTATTGTAATGTGGTAATGAAAGGTAAGTTAAGGTAAGAAAAGGTAAGATTAAGTAAGCCAAAGTAAGGAACGGCAATATAAGATAAGGTAAGGTGGGTAAGACACAGAAAATAAGGTAAGTAATACAGTAAAAGAGTAGGTTAGGTAAGGCAAGGTAATGTAACGTCATCAAGCGTCATGGCCAACGTCATAGCCAGCGTCATGTCCAGCCATTTTAAGAGTATAGTCAATCCTCCATTGCTTTGTTCTCATATGACTCGCGAGATGGCCTCGGTGTTATTCGCCTTGTCTAAATGTCCTAAATCGATTAGACAGACCACGAACGTACGAGTCTAAACGTTCATATGTATATCCATCATACGAACTCACCATCACTTCAACCCTTGCAATCTCTGCACCGGTCTTCCACTCAAAACTGAAAACACTCCTCTTCCGCACATCCTATCCTTCTTCATATTATATATCCTGCAGCTCCAATTCCAAACATCACCCACCGTAGCCGTTTGACTGTGTGCCTGTACGACTGTTGGATCTTGACCTGGAACCAAACCCTTCTTGACTATCAATTTTGTTTTGACTGAGCGCCTGTGAAAAATCTGGTTCCCGCGACTTAGCTTTCGTTGGACGCTGTAGAAATCTCGAGCTCACGATTACGATCTAGATGCTGGAGTGGTTTTAATCGGGGACACTTTGTAGTAGGACTAACCTCCGCCACTCCTGTACAGGAGATAGGGAAACCTCCAGACGTTTCCGAGGCCGACGGCAAAACCAATGCAGGTGAGGACGAATTCGAGCTTTCCACCCCACTGTCCACGCTCCATTACTCCCTCTTGCGCTGGGGCTCCGCTCTTCAGGGACTCCGATCCAGCGCTGACGGTACTCCCGGAACGAGAAGACCTGGTGTCCGTCTAGAGGTAAACACATAGTATACTATTATATAGCATAATAATAATAATAATAATAATAATAATAATAATAATAATAATAATAATAATAATAATAATAATAATAATAATAATAATAATAATAATAATAATAATAATAATAATAATAATAATTTTTATTATTGTTATTATTATTATAATAAAATATAATAATATATTAATGTAATATAATATAATGATGATGATGATGATGATGATGATGATAATAATAATAATAATATGTTATTATTATTATTATTATTGTTATTATTTAAAGTAACAGTAATTTCCTCGGGACAATAATATTAATAACAATAAACAAAAACAGTGATGATATATGTTTAAACGGTAGTCTATTAGTAGTTGTCTTTTTATGATAACGCTGACGGCGACAGTATTGACAACGACAATATCGTATTTGTTGTTGCTGATGGTCATGATTACGACGAATTTGAAGATGACTATATTGATGAAAGACCTTACAATGTCGCTTTTGTTGCTGCAACCGTCGTTGTCATCATCGTCGTTGTCATCATCATCGTCGTTGTCATCATCATCATCATCATCATTACAGTAGTCGTTGGCGTCTTGCGTTGTCTCTTATCAGAATCAACTTCATATCTTAATCTCGAGTAGCGGCACTGATAAGAATTGACTACATGAGTCTTGACTAACACAATTTTCCAACTCTACGCTTATCAGTTTTGGTCTAAGTCTAAGTGTCTTTTGTCAGGAAGTCGCAGTTTTTACTCTTTTGATGACAATTATAGTAACGGTAATTGTAAAGTAACGTTTCAGTGATTTCCTGCTGTACTTTAAGCGTTTCACTATGCTACCATTGTAGATTTGAATCGGGAATTAGTTTTGAGAAGTCTAAATGAAGAAGTAAGATTGAACATATGTCTCAAGAAATTGCGCACAAAAATATTACAAAACAAAACACTCAAGTATGTGGAGATAATGGGCTTACGAAGCGTTTAAGATTTTTCAGAATCTCACGGTAGATAAACAGTCTTTACTCTCTATCAACGTTCCAAAAGCGGAGCTATAGTACTTTAAATGTTTACTATCATTTCTTGGAACCTGTCATATTGTTCATACATATATACATACATTTATACACATATATACACATACATATATACATATATACATACATAAATACATACATACATATATACATACATACATACATACAATCACGTACATACTACAAATGTAGTTATCTACAAAGATATCTCGTATTTCATGCCATAATTTCATACAAAATAATAAATATATTATATATTATAAGTATACGGCCAATGTATTATGGAATTGAAATCTATTTACCGGGCGTCAAATAGCAATCAGTATTACAATTATTTGAAAAAAAATATTGATAGATATCTCAAAGGCGAGACCAAAAGAGCAACAGATGTCTCTATCAGTCACCTAAGTTCTTATCACAGATTTGAAGACGGCATTTTAAACAATAACTTATTGTATAACCTTTTGTTAACCAAAGAAAATAACTTTTATGCTACTAATAAAACATCTTCCTTTGTCTTTCCTGGCCATATACTGTAAGTTTCACCAGGTGGAAACTTAGGTAACATTTAGGAGACATTGTTTTACTTTCTTTAGTGTATGTTTTCTCGAACGCTAAATGACGCCAACTTACCATTTCTTATGTTGTGATTCTTGTTCCGCTTTCCGAACTTTATTTACTGAAAATCAACGTTATCAGCTTTTCGGCTGAAATCCGACTAGAAAAATTAGGATTTTTCCAAAGAAGATCTTTATATGAAATCTGTAAACTTGGCAGGCGAAAGAGTAACTACTATCATTCCAGAGGGCGAAGACGTATAGTTTTGACTCCCTGTGGCTATGCTGGGTCAACTACTGCCTCGATTTCCGACCAACTCCGCCAACGTTGAAACGTCAACTGCCGTCCGTTGGTCAATGGCAATCTATAGATAACACCCAAATCTATTGCCGCATGAACTGCTAATTTATTACCGAACCCGCTGCTTCAGGTGAGACGTGCTCGGGCTATGAACTCTGGACTGGCATTGAAATCCGGAGTAATCGTCCCTGCTTTATTCGTTACAAAGTAATCAGCTGTTTTGCATTGTTTAAAGCTTTGGGCGTCGGTCGGCTTCAAGGACCCGATTGTCTTAGGACTTAAGGGCGAATCCAAGAGTTGCAGTGGCGTGTCCAGGAAACGAAGACAATATGGCGGCGGTAGTTACGATTTGACCGATAATTTCAGATGACAGATTTTCACTAAAGGTAAAGATAACCGGCGATAACTTTCGAGGATAGATTTGCACAAAAGGTAAAGGTAAGCGCCAATAAATGTAACCGCCAATAACCTTCGAGGACAGATTTACACAAGAGATAAAGATACGATAACCCTGTCGAGGACAGGCTTGTATAAAAGGTAAAGGTAACCGCCAATGACAAATTTCAATAGGACGTAAAGATAACCGACATAACCGTCGAGAACAGATTTATACAAAAGTTAAAGGTAACCACCAATAAAGGCAACCGCCAATTACCTTCGAGGACAGATTTACACAAAAGGTAAAGTTAACCGGCGACAACCGTCGAGGACAGATTTTTGTACAAAAAGGTAAAGGTAACCGTCAATAAGGTAACCGCCAATAACCTTCGAGGATAGATTTACATAAAAGGTAAAGATACCCGGCAAAAACCGTCGAGGACAGATTTGTACAAAAGGTAAAAGTGACGGCAAAACACTTGGTGACATGCCTCTATCGAAACGGATAACAACTGAGGTCAACTGATTAATACAATGAAACCACACGAACGAAATTTGATTGGCGAACTTATTCGATAATAGACTGATAACCTACAAGGACGAATATTTTGCAATCGATGATATGCAGTCTGGCAGATAAAATGCAAATACATATTTAACTGATATTCTTGTATTGACTTCGGACTTTTGTGCGGAACAGTTATGCGTTCAGTAGCGCACTTGCTCAGTTTTGCCACAGTTGAGGGTTTGCGCCTGTTGAGTGGACTCCGTGTATCAGCCCTGAACAAGTGTTCTGCGTATGTTTCAGGCAATCTGAATATGCCTATGTATAAATGCAGTGAATAAATAAACTAGTTAATAAATTACTTGAATTAAATTAAGCAAAATAAAAAAGAGAGAGGGAGAAGGGAAAGGAGCTGTTAGGATGGGTTGCGTTTAAGCTGAGAGAAATGGTGAGGCATTTCTTTCGTTGCACGCACGTACTGTTGCATTTGACTCTGTCCAGTAATTATTTTCAACCAGCCTTAATACGCACTTGCTTAGCAGTCATGGTTTTTCTTGTACGATAGGACAAAAGGGTAAACTTTGATTGAGGAGCATCATAGAGAAAGTGGCTTCTTAACTAATACGTTCTCTAAACTGCCTGCATGCATGAAAACACTTAATACAGCTCCTCACAAAAGCTCTGCGCGCATGACTGCTCTAAACAAGTGCGTATTAAGGCTGGTTGAAAATGATTACTTGACAGAGTCAAATGCAGCAGTACGTGTGTGCAGCGAAAGAAATGCCTCACCATTTCTCTCAGCTTAAACGCAGCCCATCCTAACAGCTCCTTTCCCTTCTCCCTCTCTCTCTCTATTCTTCTGGCAACTGGACTTGATTCTTCACAAGGCATCTTTGGACAACCTCACTGACTTGACGCAACCCTCGTGAATAAGCTGGTGCCTGCGCTTAGCTTAAACTTAAAGTTGCGCTTTAGAAATTTCTAGTTCACGATTGCGATTACGAAAGACTGCTCCAAGAAGAAGGTCCGACACGAGGGAAAATACAAAGCTCTTTCCAAAGTGTGTGCTTCTCGTCTTGGTCATTAATCATCTTAACAAACATTCAGAAGTAGCAAAGTGTTGTCTAGCGATAATTTAAGATGTCTAGTAAGATTTTAGCGTGTTGGAACAAGGTGCTGGGCCACGGCCAAAAAGATAGCGTGATTGATTTAATGCTAAGATATTCTTGATTATATGCAGTCGTGCGCCTCCTAACGATTATTTACAATTACGTAAAGCGCAGGTAGATATGATCTAGGCTAATCTAAGCTAATCTAATATGAGCTACTCCAATCTAGGCTAATCTAAGCTAGGCTAATTTAAGGTAAGTTAGGATATGCTAAGCTAAGCTAGGTTAAGCTAAGCTGGGCTTAATTAAGAACAGATAGTCTAAGCCAAATTAAGCAAGGCTAAAGAAATCTATGCTAAGCTAAATTAAACTAGGTTAAGCTAAGCTAGGCTACCGCGAGTTAAGCTTGGCGAAGCTAAAATATGTTAAGCTAAGCTAGGCTTATCTGGTCTAATCTGACATGCTACAATCTTGTTTAGTCTAATATAATCTGGTTAAACACTAGATTGGAATCGATATAATCTGCTTCAATCTGGTTCCATCTGATTGCACTGGCTATCTTGCTGCTATTTCTAACTGTTGCATTTGGTTATGTGCTGTTACACTTGATTATTTTATTACCTTACGGTACAATGCCTTAGCTGAAAGATCTTTAATAAAAGCCCTATCAGCTGCAACTGTTTTAAGTATGAAGGCGTCTCTAATAATTCCTTAAAAGTCAACTGTTCATACAGAATTTGCGAACAATCGTCATACTTCAGTCTGCGATAAGCATTAGAGTTTCAGCAGAACAAAACGTCTCAGTCTGTGCAAGGCCGCGTCTCCACCCTTTTCACGAATCCGAAAGCCGCCTTTGGACTCTTGATTGAAATCGCTTAATTAATGAGCCGTCAAGTCGTGCAGACTCAACCCTAGATAATTCTTTACCGGCAATGCTGCGCATAATAAGCTCTTATAATTGGCAGGTCAATTATCAACGCAGCATATTGATTCCTTTTTCAATTGGTCTTATCTCTAAGGCGATCTGTAATCTATTGGCTATGCGCCGGGGGTCAGTGCGTCACAGTCGCTATGACGCCTGTAGCTTTATCATGAATCTGGTAGCAAAAGAGTAAGGTATGTAGCTTGAACAGTAGGCCCTATACAATGTGAACGGGAATAAACGAACGCATTAATTGTATTATTGTTAAATTGAATAACCAAATATTTAAAAATTAAAAAAACTTTTAAATGTTTTACTTGTGACTATAATTGCAACTGAATTTAAACTGATCAATAATATTGTTAAACTTACTAGCTAATTATTTTAAAAATCTATATAAGTAAAGCTTTACAATCGTGACTGATATCCTCTAAATTTAAAATTATAAAAAGTCCCTGTTCAAAATAACGTCACAGTGACGTCATTTCTTTTTAAAATACCCTTGCAAAATGCCAATCAACTGATAATTGATGTTACAATAAGTCAGTGGCGTGTGCACCTTTAGGCCCGTGTTGAGGCGGAACGAGGAAATTTTGAACATAAATTATACTTAACATATAATTATAGCTAACTTTAATCTGTAATCATTGAACTACAGTTCTTCTAGTTTCAATTAAGCTTTAATAATAATTTCCAGTATTTTCACTCTGCGCTGGCTCCAAAGACTTGACTCTACTAGACCAGGTCTTCTGGCTGTCTAAATCTGACTATTCCGTGGACAAGGACAGCTCTGCCAGGCCTGCCTTCTCTGTCGCTGGCCCTAGACTCTGGAACTCTCTTCCGGCAAATGTTCGTTCTGTAAAGTCTGTTTTGGCCTTCATATCTCAGCAAAACCTCACCTCTTGACTCATTTCCTCTGTGGGCTGTATCTGTGACTTTTGGAATTACCTTGGCTTTTCGACGGGACTCGCCATCGAATTTGGCTTGGACAATGATTTTGCTTAGCTACCATCGATTGATGCCTTGAGTATTATTACAGTTGCGCTATAGAAGTTCTTAGACTACATTAATTATGTGAGTATTTCTAAGGGTTCGTTAACGCCGTTCACAGTGTGTTGACTTAGCTGTTCCTTGAGTCAAATGCATTATCATCTGAAAAGCACGATCTTGTCAAGCAGGTTTAAGTCCACAGTTGTGTTGTAAAACACACCGCAATGATTTCGACGTGAAGACTGTGTGGCAACTGACGCCTGGCTGATGTTTTGCGATGTATGCTGCAGATTGAAGCCTATAAATTTATAAATTTCACTGTCTCGACGATTTCAGCGTTATGATTTATTGCACGTTGACCCTAAATACTGTACTTCATATTGCACGCAAATGTTAAAGATGCTAATATTTAATAATATTAAGATATTTTTATATTTAACATTGGAAGTATTTCCATACTAGGTATTGCTTCTTAAGACACATCTCTTTCAACTTGCTTACCCACCGTAACCTGGCTTCTGACCTATTGGAACTCCAACCGGTTTCTCCATCGGTTTGTGATGTTTTGCTGCAGTTTTGACTTAAGCGATCATCGACTGATGCCTTGGGCATTATGATAACGGCGCTATAGAAGTCTTTAGATTAGATTACTAGCATCTATAGACCTATTGTTGTGAAATTTAATATTGATATTTGCATCGCATGATTTCTATATTTGATGAGTCCTATTTGCCCTGGCGAATTCATCTGCGGCTCATATTAGGTTATAATTACTATGCGTACAGTCAGTGCTTTATTTAATGAAGTAATTAAAATATGATACTGTATATGATTTATTTTGATCTGATATTTGATAATGAAATTCAGTTGGTATTTGATACTAATATTGACTTGATATTTTACAGTATATTCTGATGGTTTGATATTTGAATCAGATGTTGTGTTGGAATTTGATAGTAGGCATAATATTGAAATTTGATATTTACACTGGTTTAGCATTTGAATTTGCGATTCAATTAGTATCTGATGTAATTTGATATTTGATGTTAATATTAATTTGATATCTGCTATTAATATATTTAATATATTGGACTACTTTTTCACATTATCAAATCGAGTAACAATGCCCTGCTTTTTGGCGATGGTGAGTTTATCAACCTCTCGGTACTTGAGTTTGGCTATACGATGCCAGGCCACTCTTTAGGATACTGACATAAGCTTACTGTGTAAGGAATGCGAGTAGTGGACCACAGTGTAAGTTGTTTGGAAGACCTTGAGTTCAGAATTCTCCACCAGCCACTGAGAGACAACTGAGCAAACGACGTAAACTCAGTTGACAACTCATCTTTTTCTGGGGTGATATCAAGTACTCCGCAATGTATATTTATAGATATACATGTAGATATGTATATGTATATTGCAATATACATATTATATATAGCATAGGCTTGCCAGAAGACCAACTGTTTGTGTGCTTTCTGATATGACAATGGGCAGACGGAACATGATCGAACACGCTTTTCTTTCTGCTTGCACGCGTACTCAGTAAATCATCAGATTAACCATTCAAGCTCCCTTGAAAATCAACGTCATACGTGAAGAAAGCTATAGTTACATATATATAATTTATATACATATATATATAATTATATAATGATATATAATATCTTCTTGTGCGACATGGTATCCGATTGGTTTGACAGCTCGACTTGTAACATGGTGTGTGCAGATTCGAGCCTTCTCTGAGAACGGTCATTGTGCAGGGACCTTGAGCAAGTACTCCGCACACAAGTGCCTTTACACTAGATAGTGCAGTTTAATAAATACAGAAATATTATATCATATGTGCATGCATTAGAAGCATTTCATATCTAAACTAGGAATTTCTATAGCGCCGACATCGATCGATTGTATAGTGTGTACCGGTAGATACTACAGCCTCGAAACTAGACACCAATGCCTACATCTAGCAGAGACAAAATGTAGCCTTGACGTTCGTGAACATCAGCTGCCTAGCGAAGCGAATGCCAAGTATTCCACGGAATACGCGAATGGTAATAATGGAAGCACCACAAAACCTTGGCTCTGTTTGTTGTAGAATGAAGTTTGACGTTTCTAAACGATGACTTGGATTTGTTTCAGATTGCAGATTACTTCCAGGATTATAATAAAGCTCAAGAGAGTTAAAAGTCGAAAGAATTGCAAAGAACTTTTCAGTTTTCTTGATGTCCTACATTTAATATTCTCTGCTGTGATCTTTCGCGGGTTGCTTATATGTGCTGCCACCCTTTGCGGAATGTTTCCTGCAAGCCACAGTGACTATTTACACAGCACAAAAACATGGCATGGCAGAACAGTGTTCTTCAACCCGGCTGAGTCTAGGCAGGAACACCGAGCTCCCTGGTGTGTTCTTGGGGCAAGCCGGACATAGCCATCGTCGACATAATTGTCACAAAGGGTTATCATCAATGTCATTATTTTGACCACCCCCACCCCGGTGGATATGTACGGCTCGCCCCAAGAGCACATCAGGGAGATCGATGTTCCTGCCTAGACTCAGCCGGGTAGAAAAACACTGCGCTACCATGCCATGTTTTCATGCTGTTTTCATAGTCACAGTCTACCATGCCATGTTTTCATGCTGTTTTCATAGTCACAGTCATTGTCATCACGATTGTCATCATCATCATTGTCATTATCATCACCACAATAATCGTATTATAATTATCATTATCATCATCACTGCCATTACCATTATCGTCGTCATCATCATTTTTATCACAGCCACAAGACCAAACTAAACGTCTTGAAAACATGTGTGTTTAGCACAGCTCTGTATGCATGTGAGGCATGGACAATCAAGAAGACGGATAAAGATAAGATATTAGCATTTGAAATGTACTGCTATAGACGAATATTACATCTGAATTGGACAATGAAGGTAACAAATACGGAGGTCCGAAGAAGACTGAGCATAAAAGAAGATCTAATACAAGTAATAATGAGAAGGAAATTACGCTTGTTTGGACATATATGCAGGATGGATGACAGTAGAAAAATAAAAAGCATGATGATGGGAATTATGGACGGAAATGGGAGACGAGGAAGACCTAACAGGGAGTGGACAGGTGATATAAGGGATTGGTGTAAACAAGACTTGCACGCCTTGATAAGAACAGCACAAGATCGGGAACTGTGGAGACAAGTGACAATGCATGCAGTGGACACCTACGGGCTCTCGGCCCATGGATCATGATGATGATTGTGCGTCAGCCAATCACAGTCTTCGTGACACAGTTTTCTGCTCCAGTCAATTTTGAGTGAGTCAGACGATTTGAAAGCAATTAGATGACGTAGCAATTACGTAAAGTCATATACTGATGACGCAATTCTTTTGTGGACTATCTATCTAGGGCGAAGATGTTAAATCCTTAAAACTAACGGAAAGTGAGATAAAATCGCAACAACAGATAAAAAAAAACATGCAACAAGTCAACAACATTAAGCCAATTCTTCTAACTCAATGCAACAGGAAACCCGGTTTCGCGACATCGGATGTAATACTAAAAATCACAATGGCGGAAAAGAAACTGAATGGTTGTATTCAACTGCGACGTGGAACCAATCTACAAGAGTTTCTAGAGAAATACCGTCCAACGAAAATTCTCCCGTAAGAGAACCAAGCTTCCTCCTCAGGGATGTTGTAAAGAACTTACTAAGAGGAATGTCAGGAAGATAGTTGTATGTATGTATGTATGCATGTTTCAGTGCCTTTTTTATGTACAAAATGTGCTATATAAGTGTCCTGATACACAAATAAATGTATGTATGTATGTATATTCGCATGTAAGTATGCATAATGAATCACTTATGTATTTTATTATTATATAAAAATAATAATAATAGTAATAATTACTACTACTTATAATAATATGTATGCATGCATGCATACATACAAGTATGTATGTATGTATGAATGTATGTATAGGCCTATATGTATGCATGTATGTATGTATGGATGTATGTATACATTTTTATCTAATATATTTCTATAGCGTCTTCTAAGAACCCCTCGAAAGAGCTTCTGATTAGCCTTCGATGTTCACCCCACAGGAATGGAGGGTCATCTTGGCCTGCTATATCATATTTATGTCTACAAACATATATACGTACATACATTCATGCATATATATATATCATACATACATACTACATCATATATACATGCATACATACACACATACATACCTACATACATACATAAATGCATGAACACATATGTACATACATACATACATATATACATACATATATACATACATACATATATACATACATACATACATACACACATACATACATACATACATACATACATATATACATACATATATACATACATACATATATACATACATACATACACACATACATACATACATACATACATACATACATATATGCATAGGCCTACATTACTTTTTGCTCGTAGTCGAGACATCTTCTGGATTATGGTCGTCAATCCATCATGCAGTCAGTCGTTCAAAGAAAACCCCGATCACGTGACTATAAACGAAACCTTTTTCAGCGACAGGTGGCAGCACATACAAGCGACCCGCGAAAAGATCACAGCAGAAGATATCAAATGTAGGACATGAACAAAACTGAAAATTTCTTTGCAACTCTTTCGACGTTTTAAAAGTTTAGAAGTTAATAATAATAATAATAATAATAATAATAATAATAATAATAATAATAATAATAATAATAATAATAATAAGAAGAAGAAGAAGAAGAAGAAGAACAACAACAACAACAACAACAACAACAACTGTGACAATAATAATGATAACAACAACAATAGGACTAATATTAATATTAATATCAATGAGATGTGGTATGACGTGAAGCGATATGAAGTGATGTGATGTATTTTAATGTAATGTAACTGAAATGTGTTTATGATGCTCAGTTGTATATTTCTGGTAAAAACTCTGGCAGACCTGGCAGCGATGACTGGTTTTCTGTCGGGGAAGTGGATCATCAACCTGCCGAAGGGAACAGCCGTCGACGACATCTGGAATCGAGTTGCCATAGCAACTGTCGAGGGGCGATTAGGAACAGCGGCCAAGGTAACTTCTGCTAACAGTAAAATAGCCTACATAGCATTCACGTGAGGCATTTGGATTCGAATCTCCGACGCAATGATGTAAGTCAAACGCCTTAGCAATCAGCTGACACATTTCGACATATACCAAATACAAGTCTCAAATAGAGGTAAAATATCGAGAGGTAACTCGATTCGAAGTAAAATGTACAGAGGTAATCGTAATCTTAATTCCAAGATTTCTACAGTGCCCAACGAAAGCTGCGTTACGGGACAAGCTTATTCACAGACGCACAGTCAAAACCAAATCGATAGGCAAAAGGGGTTCGATTAGTAAATAAGAGGTAAGTCGAAGAGGTAAATATAGAAAGATATACATCGAAACCCGGATAAAGAACTGAAAGCCGACTCAGTCTTGATGTACCACTCCTTTTCCAGGTGACCAGTCACGAGGCAAGTGGGGAAAGAGTCGGACATCGACATCTGATCATCGTCTACACGTCCGATTTCACGGATGAGCGAGATCTGCGACGCGCTGAAGCGGAACTTCGAGGCACTGGAATCAGCGGACCAATGACTTATAAACCGGATATCTACAAGCGCCTCGGAATCTACTACCGTAACGAATGGAATATCTCGCCCATCTACCTAACTTCCGGATGCACAAAATCTAAAGATCCCACGAACTCGACACAAAGTTCTTACGTGCGCAGATTTGGGACTCGCATCGCCAGGTCGCCTTAGTAGGCCCACCACAGCCACTAAGGTTACGAAGTATTACAACCGTTACAACCACTTAGTATTACAATCACCTAATTACTGTTTACAACTGGTACGCTAGATTAGTATTCTAAAGCTCATCAATATTAGGAATATTACAGCAATTTAGATTTGCAAACACTTAAATTACTGTTAACGATCAATAGAATAGCTTAGTGCTCTTAAGTCCATCAGTATTACTAGTATGGTAATTTGGAATTACAACCACTTACGTTACTATTTACAACCAAACACAACACCCTAGTATTACAATTACTTAAGTTACTGTTTACAACTAGTACAATGGATTAGTATTCTAAAGCTCATTAGCATTACGAATATTACGTTAATTTGGAATTAGGGCGACGTAAATTACTGTTTACAACCAGTACAACAGCTTAATATTCTAAGGTTCATTCGTATTTCAACTAGTATGGCTACCTAGTATTACAGCCACTAAAGTTACCCTTCGTACCTGCACAATTTAAAATTACTCGACAACCACTTAAGTTACTGTAAAAAAAGTATTACAATGATTTAACTAATTGCTTAAAACTAATAAGGTAACGTATAATTACAAATTATTATTACGACTAATACGGTTACTTAGTATTAGACTCACTGAAGTAGCTTAGTAATAAAACCAATTAGTGAGTGAATGTTTACAATCAAAAGTTTATTATTATTATAATTATTAAAATAAATAATTATTCAATTAATATAGCTAATATGCGCCATGAATCTACCTGTATGCTTATCCTTCGTGGGTACCTATCAACATGCAGGTGGGAGTGACAAGCCCTCAATTTCTGAAAGGTTATTGTAATTTTAGATTAATTTTAAAACATACATTTCTATCCAGCAACCTGTATGGAGATGTTAAAGTAATTGTTAAAATGTTTAATAATAATTATAATTAATTATGATAAAAAAACTGCTTCCCGCTGATCTTTCATTCATTCGTTCGTTTGATCGTTCACTCGCGCCCTCATTCATTCACTCATTCATTCACTCATTCACAATAAACTTCTTTTAGTAAACAGAACCGCAATCTTGATGAATAAAAAGGGAGTTAGAGAGGATTTGGTTGGGAAGCAATTCAAGGGTGGCCAGCAAAAATCTTACTAGACCGTATCTTCTAACAATGCTAGATTTAAACAACACAGTACGTACGTATGATCTTTATTAATGCACATTTTTACAATAAACAACACATAAAGCAGTAAAACAGAACATGTGGATCAATACATTGTTAGGTTTATATTCATATAGCGCCAGTATCTAATGACAAAGCATCAAAAGCTGACGATAAGTAAAGCCTTTTTAAACGACCTTACAGCATGGAGAAGACTCTAACCGTAGTCTCCGCTTTACAAGTTGAACCCTGAACCAACCGGCCGTTGCTTCATAGAAAAGGGCATAACAGACCTAAGTTAATAATAATAATAATAATAATAATAATACAAATTCTATAGCGCCGTAACACGGCCGAGGCCGAAGAAAAGGGCGCTGTACGTAAGTTCAGGCGACAATAGAAAATTAACTAAGTACAGTCATACGGTAATTTAAATAGAAACGTTTTTAGCCCTTTCTTAAAGATATCCAAGGATGGATAAGTTAGTTAGAATGAGTGCAATGTAATGTAATCGTAAACTCGAAATATCTAAAGCGCTACTTAAAAGCTAAGCGCAGGGAACCAGCTTATTCACGAGCGCTGTGTCAAGTCAGTGGGGTTGTCCAAAAATGCCATGCCAAGAACCACATCCGATTGCCAGAAGACCAGAGAGAGAGAGGCAGAGGGAGCTGTTGGTGTGGGCTGTGTTTAATGTATTAGAGCAAAACAGTTCAATATACAAAATATACAATATACAGAAATGACAAAAGTAACAATCAAGATGGTCGGCAGGCGTATGAGTATTGGAAAAGGCAGCAACGGATCCGAGAGTTTTGAAAGGCGACAGAACATTTTTTGTCTTTTCTCTCTCCTTCGTTCATTAAGCCATTACTTTCAAAACTTCTGTCGACAATTTGACTTCTCAGACTTCAGTTAGTGGCTTTCAGGAGTCCCTCTATTTATTAACCTCTTTTACAGTAGGCATCCAAGGTTTTAAGCCAAATTTAGGCACACTGGCCCAGTTAGCTACATCGGTAAGCGCGTACGCCAAGGAAGCCTCTGTGCGTGAGGATCCTCGGTTCGCGTCCCGGTCGTGGCTTATTGCAGAGATTTGAATATCGGGCCAGTACGGTCCGTGCACAGGGACCTTAAATGGTGTGTAGCGGTGGTGAAGGATCTCACCTGACAGGGTCGAGGCCATGTGGTCGCTATAGAAAAACGTGAACAATTACAATTTTTTACACTAAAAATCCATGGCTGTCGAACCCCCAAGTCAACGCCCTTGGAAACTACGAAACAGCGTTCAGTAGCCTACCTGTACAGCTGTTTATGACATAAAAAGATTAAATGATTGGTCCAGACAAGAACGCCAAGAAATGAACAAACAAGTCTAAAGAAAATTTATCATATCTACATTTTCTAAATTCAACATGCACGAGCTGTCTGTGCAAAGTTAGACGAATAATCAAAAAATTAACATAAAATGCAAATTACAATCACTCTGTGCGTCAGGCACAGGTAACAAGTAACTCATCTTGCTAAAACAATTCATCCACGAAGACTCGAGATCATAAAAACTACCAGTGCAAGACGTAATGACGAATTTACATAAAGCCTCGTTTGAGTAAAACTTCCCGGTAACATCGTAATCGTAATCTCGAGAATTTATAAAGCGCTACTATGAAGCTAAGCGCAAGGCACCAGCTTATTCACGAGCGCTGCGTCAAATAAGAGGGGTGTTCATAGATACCATAAAAAGAACAACGTCAGAGAGAGGGGGACCTAGGAACTGTTACAGAGGATTGTGTTTATAGAAATTGGAAGACGGCGGATTGGATGGATCAGTGTAAGAATTCTCGAAAAGATGAGACTTCAGTTTTGAATAGAATGCCTGTGGGGTAATTGATAGAGGGACTTAAGAAAAATGATGATTGGGGAACACCAGAAGAGATAGACGATCGGAGAATTTGCGAAATTCAGGAGGGAGATCGTTCCAGAGTAACACTGTAACAGATACCGCTAAACAAATAACAAAGGTAAAACCCAAATAACAATGATGCATTCTAGGCCTCTGATTGGACGAGAAGCATTCTGCTTTATCGCCCAACAAGAGAACAAACTATTTATAGTTCACCTCTAAAAATTCCGCGTTGCATTGATGTCTTTGTTGTTGTCACGTGATCGCAGCCATTATAAATAAAACGTTTCACTTGAAGGCAACGGGTTTCTCGTTAATTTTTTCTCTAGAACTTTTAAGAAAGTCGAATAAATATTCTGGATTTATGGAAAATAAAGGTTATAAATGCGTTCACTATAATTGATATTAGTATTGATGACAAGTGTAGTAGTAATATCAAATAAGTGTAAATTTGTATCTACGCACTGACATTGATTATATTAATTACTTTATATTTTAGATTATTAATTGTTTTACTCAGTATTATGCTGTCACCTATTTGCAATCCATGATGTAAATAGGTGACCTTCGTAGCGGAACTGTTTGTCCCTTTTCGGTCAGCCCATTGGCAACACTGAATGTGACAGACTATGATTGTATTTGTTAATTATTTTGGTTGTCAATAAAATCTCTTTCTCTCTCTCTCTGTCTCTCTCTTGTTGCCGAGGGATTACACTTACATTGGACTAAAGAAAATAATAATAACAATAAAATACCTCACATAAATCTTCGACTTTCTGTTGTGATATGATCCTTCTGGGTTAAAATAATAATAGTAATAAAATGTTAAAACGGCCTTTTATTTGACTAGATGGTCAGTTACACGAAATCCCGCTGCCCCCACAACTGGACTCCGTAGATAAACTGTCCACTGTCTTAGAATTTTTGTCAGAGTGTTCCAGAGTCTCATAATCATCACTCGTCCTCCAACCGAACTTGCAGTCGAAGTCTTCCGTTCCTGACGTTCAGCTCCTTGCACCGGCTACTCCTGCTGTGCGCCCTCGATTCATCGCACATCCTGAGGGCGGCCTGAAGCCACCAGGCGGCCGACCGTCGGTGTAGTCTCCGCCGGGGCAGGACACCCGACGAACCCCTCTCGACCGAATTTACACCCTGGACTATTTTGTTGCCAACATCTACAAATCAATATATATTCATTATACACATCGGATATATATCTATAACGATAATTCAACCAACATATATATATATATATAATGGTTGATTTAACTTTTTGACTCAGTGTGGCTTCATGATTTGTGTAGCGATATATAGCACAGTACAACCCATCTGTGTAGATGAAGATGCTGATAATGTAAATGTATTGTAAATATAAATGTCCCGGTCTCGACTGAGAGACCAGGTTATTCTCTGGATGATGAGAAAGAAAAGTGACAAAAGACGAAATCAGTTAGCGACGGAAAATTTCTGAAATCTCAAAACTTACAAAAATCAGAAACGAAGAGACACAAACAAAACCGAGTTCGGATAATTATGAAAAAATCTCAGTCAGACAACGAAGACTGAAATCTCCGTTGTATGGAAAGAATTATAACGATACTCGCTAATGTGATAGGAAGGAGAAAAAAGCAAAGGATAAACCGCGACTACGTTACATAGACACGTGGACGAAGACCAAAGAAACTAAACATGAGAACAGTACTTACAGAGTGATGCCTTTGACATTATGATAACGGCGCTTTAGAAGTCTTTAGATTAGATTAGATTTTGAAGAGCACTACATTTTACGGATAACCGACAAGAATTGAAATCTTTTACTCGAAACCATCGCCGTTAGATGACTGGCGTCGGAAACTGGCGGTGGTGATGGAGTAGTTTGTGATGGTGGTGATTGATGATGAGGAGTACAATGATTATGATTATGACAAATGACAATGATGATGACGACGACGATGATGATGAAACTAGCCTAGCGTCCCATCGTTTTCATCGGGATTGAGTTCGGCTGCTGATGCAGACGATAGGGATGCTGACGAACGGTGGTGCCTCTGATGCCGGCGTTCTCTCTTAGAGACGGAGATGTGCGGCTGACGAGATTCGGATTCAGAGACAGGAAGTGATGTCACCGTGTCCATGACGACCAGCAACAGCGTCAGTGAGGCCACTAAAGTCGCCATCCTATCAACAGTCATCACTGATTAATTAGACACTGTCCATCTACACAAGATAAATACCTGCATGTATCATGGTAGGTTACAATTGACCTTACCTTACGATTTCCGATAGCTGCATAGTTAATGAAAAGGTAAAAAATTATGGAAGGTTTTTTATTATCAGTTATGTTATGGTTATAAGTTATGGCATTTTATTATCGCATTTTCAGAATCTAGAACTGTTCTAGGTAAGCGAGCTTTTTCGGTTGCTGGACCGAAATTTTGGAATTCTCTTTCTGCATCAGTGAGTTATGCCCAGTCTCTTGTGTCATTTCGTTCTCGACTTAAGACTTACCTTTTTCAGTTGGCTTTCTGCCGTAGGCTGATCCCTCTGTCTTAGTGGACTGATCTTCTGGATATTGACCTGAATGCGGCTTAAATTTGATGCGCCATCGGTTGATGCCTTGGGCATTAGACACCGGCAGTCTAGAAGTTTCTAATTTATTATTGTCAAACCTCTTTCGTGTCATGCCTATTCGCCCGCCTCTTTCGTTTCTCTTTCTCTGCCTGTCTGTCTCTCTGCCCGTATCTGGTTCCTTATGACTTTCAACATCGACTGCGTACCTATTTTAACTGAAACTCAATCAGCGTGAACAATTGTGTATTGACGACTTTATTTTAACCGATAATTTTATTTGTATTGTGGCGTGGAGACGTTGGCGGTATACAGGTCTGTTTTCAGTGAATTTATTGTGTGCACGATATTCTAGTCTAGTACTATAGTTTGTATGGGCTCCATTGGCTTTTCGTAATCGTAATCGTAGGCTCGAGATTTCTACAGCGCCCAACGAAAGCGAAGCCTCAGGTACCGGCTTGTTCAGATTAAGTAAAAAAAATCGATATGTAGACAGTCAGCTATGGTGGATGGTGTTTGGAATTGAACCGGAAAGTAGAATAGGATACTCAGAACATTGCAACTTCAGCAGGAATCGAAGTCAAGAATCTAATTGCTTATTCAGTAAACGACTCAAGTTTGATACCTCGGGATGCTACTGAGGATCTGACTGATCGCTCATTGAATAGGGGAAGATAAGGAATCAGGATAGGATTTGTGGAAGAGGAGTCATGTCATAATCCGACTCTACCTTCAACTCTTGAGTTCGTCTCTGGCCTGACGCAGAAAGCTAGCAGCTAAGTATGTAACACGAAAAAATTGAAAAACCGTACAGCATAGCCTTAGTCTTAGCCCTAGCTCTTACCCATAATTTACCTTATCTGCCTTACCAAGAGGCTAGATGTAACTGTTCTTGGTAAGTGCACACGCAGGCAACTTGTTTACTACAGTCTTACATGTAGTCTTACCCATAGCCTTACCCGTGGTCTTACTTAACCTGTTTGTTTACACAGATTACAATTTCTCTTGATGCATTGTGTCACGACTGCGGCGCTATAGAAGTCACTAGATTTGATTTGATGGCCTACCTAACGCAGCCTTTGTGTGGGGCTGAGAACTTTGGAGATTTGCACCATATTATGCATTACCTTGCCTTGTCCCAGACGACACTATCACCCAGACGATACTATAACCCAGAAGACACTATCACCCAGACGACACTATCACCCAGACTACAGTTACTCCAGACAACCGGTTACTACGCCTCTGACTTTGAAGTCCTCAATTCGCCTCTGAATTGAGGCAAGAAGCAAGCACCCGAGCATAGAAATACGACAAGCGTGGAAACCTAACAGCTTCGAGCCCTCTGTCGCAAGCTATTTGCGAATAGCCAGCCAATAGCTACGATCGATAGCTAATTACTGTATAATTAATTAGGGGCTGCAAGAAATTTCAACAAAACTTAGGTTGATTTTGTTGTCGCGACGCCCGCAAGTTCAAAGAAGCAAAGCAAATCGAGCCTGGCTGATAACTGAAATGGTCACTATTGGGTTTTATTACTGGGTAACTTTCGCTATTAGGTATTATTACGTGTAACTTTAGTGGTTATAATTGTAATACTAACTTTATAATACTGAATTAAGTAAGTAATGCATGAGTTACCGTATTATTTGTAACTATTTGCTGCAACATAACAATAGGCTACTAGTCGTAATACAGATATACTTTAGAATGCTCTTCACTGGCTCCCCGTCCAGCAGCGTGTCCACTTTAAGATCCTCTCCCTCATGCGCAATTGTGTTCTTGGCTCTGCTCCCCTTTACCTCGTGGACTTCTGCACTTTGGTCTCCTCGTTGCCGGGTCGTAGCAACCTTCGCTCGGCCACTCAAGATCTCCTGTTTGTCCCTCGCATGCGTACCGCTGCAGCCCAGTCCAGAAGCTTTGCCTACGTTGGTCCCACTTGCTGGAATCGTCTCCCTCTAGTATTGCGACTTGAGCTACTTTCTCTCCCCCTCTCAGTGTTCCGCAGGCGCCTGAAGACTGTACTGTTCAACAGTGATTTTACTTTTTCGGGTCGGAAGTACCTCTGTTGAGTTCATCCTCTAAGAGGCGCTTTATAAATCTCAAATTACAATTACAATTACAATGCTAAACTGTTGTACTTACGGTAAACAGTAACTTCGGTGGTTGTAATACTAAGTTACCATTACTAGTTGTAAATACTAAGGAGCTTTGGAATCTCGTCCGTGGAATACCATGCCACCTGGCGCATACTCCGCCAACCACGCTCTATAGGTCGTTAAATCAGTACAAAAACGCAAACAAAAACGCAATTTGGGAGGTCATGAATGGTAAGTAAGTAAGAAATAATTAATCAGATTAATCTGCCGGTTTGATTCAGGGATGAGGTACTCCAAAACCGTTTTATTCTCCACAGAATTTCTTAAGTCCTGAGGAATTATTTCTATCGTAATCGTAATCTCGAGATTTCTACAGGCGCTCAATCAAAACAAAATCGTTAGGCAGGAGTCTGGCTGACAGGCAGTCAGATGACTACGGCGGATAATGTTTGGAATTGATGCAGAAATTGAGATAAGTGGAAGAGGAAGAAGCATCAGGATATCATTTATGGAAGAAGGGTGTTTTCAGTTTTCAGTGAAAGACCTGGGCAAAAAATTAAATTATTAAAAAGCGAAGTAAAATTAAAAAGTTGTGAAGAAATAAGTATTCATGCAGATGTTCTTACTTTTCGCAGTCCATGTTGATGATGCGGGTGAGACGTATGATGCTGTCTTTGAAACTCGCCAATTTGGTCGCCGGAGTCCCTCTTCCCTCCAAAGAAAAACACCGAATTAAGAATCCCGGCTGCTTCTGCAGCTGGTAGCAATGCGGGGAAGGAGTATCGGGCCACACCATCATGCTACCAGGCCCCAAGCTATCACGCCATATCGTCAGCGGCAGAGATCTGGACGAGCGGGCTGCAGGGCTGGGCGTCTCTTCCGCCGGAGCCTTGAATGCATCCTCGTTGTCGATTGGCTGACGAGGGTGGTCAGTCGACACCAGATCCAACTCGAATGACTTGGGGTTTTTAACCACGTGTGCGTGTGTTTACTCGGAAACGGGTCAATAACAAACTGGAGGGCCCTGTTAAGAAATAAACTCCTGCGCTCTTAAGACGAGAGGCTGCTGTCGACAGGGTGGGCGCGGTCTGTGGTTGGTAGCAGTGGGCGAAAAGACCTACGGGCGAAGCTTATGAGGAACAGTGTAATCTATGTTGAATGGAAAATAACCTGAACTAGTGGGGGACTACCTTAGGGTAGGAGCGAAGTGTGTGTATATGTGCGTGTGTGTGTATGTGTGTGTGTGTGGAAAACGAATTCTCAGAGGGAAATAGTAGGATCCAGATGAAGAATACCTGTGAGCAAAAAACAAAAGTGTGAAGGGGAAGATGTATATCCAATATTATGGCGATATAAAACACAGACTTCGTTACTTGGCTAAACTCCCCCACTGCCTTTAGTCTAGTGGTGCCAGTTCGAAGCTAATCATCTTCGTTTTAACATAGCGTCGTTAAACAGCAACTACATACTTACTTGGCTGGGCTCGCTCCCCTTTCAAAACTCATGAAAAATGTGCTTATGTCACCCAATTCATGCTAGTATGATCAGCAAAGAAATCTGAAAATAATAGTGCATAATGTTGTATAATAGGCATTTTATGCAGCATTTAGAACATGCTGTACCTGAAAGATGCGATTTTCGGTAAAACCCATTTAAAGTTAAGAAAGCTCATAGCAAACTCATGTGTTGAAAGTTATGCAGATTGCAATGTTATAGTTACAATGTTCCATTTTTTATCAACAGTTGTGCTAGATTGATAGACGGAGGTGTCCTCTAGCGAATGCCTGTGAAAACCCAATTTCGATATTTTGATGGGTGACCATGTTCAGGGGCTTGTATCTCAGTAAATAAATCATGGGTTTTCATATGCGGCTTCACATATGTCACAGGTCTGCTCTGAATACTATACTAACTACTATACTATACTATACTATACAAGTTTATTGATTGCAAAAGAAAAAAGATTTTCGCAAATAAGACCTACATTTTATGCTTTGAAACATACAGATTATTGTGATACAAATGGTAGACCCAAAAGGGACATGGGTCCCGCTAGATTTGGTGGTAGTTTCCAACGTTTAACGACATCTTATGTCATCAAATGCCATTTACAGCAAACAGTACATTTCATATAACAGTGATATAAATGATACAAGTCGGTGTAATAGTAGCAACGCGAAACAGGTTGTAATGAAAATCACCTGTGGGTTTACTTCTTCATTCTTCGACGCTCAACGAAGATACAATAGCTCCATCTGTGACGAAAAGAAATTTAATGCACTTGCCTGGTTAGCTACATTGGCTGAAGCGCACGTGCGTGAGGATGCCGGTTCGCATACCAATAGTGGCTATATTTCAGAGACTTGAATTTCGAGCCAGCACGGTCAGTACACGGGGACCTTAAATGGCGTTGCCCCCATTCAAACGGGCAACGGTGGTCAAGGATTTCACCCGATCAATTCATCGAAAAATCAGCAGGGTCGAGGGCAGCGGTATGACAGATCCAGCAGATGGGTATATACTATCGATGCGTAGAGCTAAAACAGCACCTTCCTTGAAACTCTTAATCACTAGTCTACTATTAACCCTTAGATGAGCGGGAACTGGTTGACCACATGTAGTATAGTTCAAAACTTGTATTATATATATTATATATAATTTAGAAATAGCTCGGGTTAAAAACAAAACTGGTTTAAGAACTATAGCAACTGTTTCAAAATCTTTTTTCATCTCTTCTTGTTAAATAGTCTATAACGTGGACTGATTCTTACGGCATCCAATGCGATTTTGTTGTTTACGAAATGTGGTTGCGGAAACTGAAAAGACCAGCTGATTAAATTTGGAGTAATTAATTAACGAGTTTAGAGTTTGTCTGATATAAGGTAGAAGTTCAGACAAGGAAACGAGCTGTTCATTCGGTTTTCAGCGAATCGAGAGAATGACAGGGAAGCCGAGCTTCGATCTTGTTCTGTGTTTGGCCGTGTTTACCAGTCGGATTTTTTCGACGGGCTCTTACAGGCATGTGATTTTCATGCACGGAATTCTAGCCGGAAAGCCGGAGGTGAAGAATTTCCAGAGGTACCTGGATGAAGTGAGTATCGCTAGTGAAAATCGCGGGGCAACGAATATTTGTACTTTAGAAATTTCAAGTTTACGATTAAGATTACGGGGTTGGGAAAATCATAAACCCGAGATTTCTACAAGGGTGTTTTAACGGCCTTGTAAACCTTGTAAATCCGTTGACTCCTCTTCCACACTCCTTTCCACAATTCCTGTCTAGTCCCCTTATCTCACTTTCCGGTTCAGTTGCAAACACTGTCCACCATTGCCGTCTGACTGTCTGGCCGCATGACTCTTGGATCTTCACCTGGAACCGAACCTTTTTTGCCTATCGATTTTTTACACTGAGCGCCTGTGAATAAGCTGGTTCCTGCGACTTAGCTTTCGTTGGGCGCTGTAGAAATCTGACGTTTACGATTACAGTTACGATTTGCTTGTTCGACCACAATATGACCGACGGCTTTCTAACTGTTTGATCTAAAGATCATGGGTTTTCACCCATCTGACCTTACACTGTTGATAAGATCTTACTCCAATCCATCTAGCCTGCAAACTTCCCATTTCTCTCGACCTAAACACAACCCACTGTTACAGCTGCTCTGTCCCCATTTCTCTTTGGTCTCCCACAACTGGATCTTGTTCTTGATGCGGTATCCCTGGTCAACCCCTCTGACTTGACGCAGCACTCGTGAATAAGCCGGTGCCCTGTGCTTAGCTTTTGACTAGTGCTTTGGAAATTGTCAGGATGTGATAACAAGACTTTAATCATCTTACTTATCTATAATGCAAATGTGAAGTGACTCCAGCTTGGCCCCTAATGAGAATTCATCCTTGATTCAGATTTATTTGGCTGCTTGCATACCAAATGCTTTAAATAAATAAATACTAAAATGATTAAACACAGTTCGCCCTGACAGCTCCCCTCCCCTTCTCTCTCTTTCAAGTAGCACTTTAGAAATTTGAAGTTTACGATTAGGATTAAAAACAACAGTGATTAAAAACGATTAAAAGCAATTACTGGCTAGCATCAAAGATAACACTCTTCCTATGACAAGTTTTAAAAAGAAGCTTAAAACTTACACGTTTAATAGGTCTGCCTAGATTTCTGGGCATTCCTATCAGTCTACAAACCATGGTATTACTTGATATTACTCAGTAGGACTTTTTTAGGGTCATTGCACGTGCCTTTGAGGCTGTTGTTAATTGCATGCGTTATAATAATAATGATAATGATAATAATAATAATGAGTAAATAATAAAAAAGTACGCCACCATCGCTCTCACTCACGCCTTTGTGGCGGTGGCCTCGAGGACCAGCGGTGCCTGGAGCAAGGAAGGTCTGGAGTTCATCTCAGAATTGGGAAGCCGGACAACAGATGCAACTCATGATCCGCTAGAGACCTCATTCATGTTCTAGAAGATTTTGGTGGCTGTTCAACGAGGAAATGCCATCTTCCTCTCTGGAACATTGCCATCATGTTCTGAACCTTCTGGAGACAGCGCTTCTGACATTATTTAAGCAACAAATATTATCTTTATGATGATGATGATAATAATAATAATAATAATAATAATAACAACAATAATATTAAGTGTTTGTGTGTTTAGTATCATCCTGGCACAAATGTCACTTTCATCGACAAATTCCTGTACTTGAAGAGCTTTGCGCCGTTGTGGCAACAAGTGGGAGAAGTGCGAACTGAGATGGCAAGGATCATGTCTGAGCATCCGGAAGGAGTCCACCTTGTTTGCTTCTCACAAGGCTAGCCACAACGTTTAATTTAATGTTTACATTATAATTTATTAAATTATAATATAAAAAGATAATATCCCATATCCCACAAGTGAGACTTAGGAGAGGCGCTCATCTCCTTTTCTTGGCCTTGGAGCCGGCAATGGACGAATCCTAAGGTCCTGGACACAAGGCCAGTGCATCGCAGGACTTGCCATTTACTTCCCAGCTTATGTCTTTACCAAACTATACTGCTTGGTGACAGAGGCACGGTGTGCGTAGACAGCTTGCCCAGAGTTGTTTCATGTGGTTGAACCCGCAACCGCATGATCATCGACCAAACACTTTGCTGATAGACCACTGTACTGCACAAATTATAGTATATTATAATATAGTATTTTAAAATTATATGTTATATAATTATAATATTATAATGTAATATTCTAAATTTTGCTATAAAAATTTATAATTTGCTTTGTTACAACATGAATTCTGATACAATATGGTCAGAGAAAGTGGATCCAAAATTTAAATTTGCCTTCATTATGTTCTGTCATTTTAACACAGTTTTTGTTAAAATGTAGTATTAGATGTTAGCCGTATGCCCTTTGACCTCATTATTGCCCTTCTGAGTGATGACTGAATAACAGTGTTGTCTTTTGCTGTCTGCGCTCCAAACCATCCATCTCCACTGCTGTCAGTCTTCTGCTGTCCTCAGTGAACGACGCTGGGTTAATCCTGTCCAGCTGCTAATGTTAGCAATCCATGCTGTTCTTGGTCTTCTATGTGCGCATGAATCGGATGTTGTGCACTGCTGTATTTCTTTCTGCAAATGATCTTTCTGCTTCACGATAATAATAATACTAGTAATATTATTATTATTGCTTTTATTACACATGCAAGGTCAGGAAATCTGAATCTGAGGCGCAAAGCATTCGTGAGTGAAGGACTTGCTCAAGGTCCATACACAGTAACCATCTAAGGGATTGAACCTGTACTCTCCACGTTACAAGCCGAGTGCTCTATCCAGTTGGATACCGTGTCCCGTATATATGATCAATGGATGCCAACTTCCTTATCTTGAAGAGTGACTTAACAGGTGTGTCACCTTTAAATGTTCTTACCTTTCTGTTTTCATAGGTGGACTGATATGTCGAGGCGTCCTGGAGACGTTGCCTAACCACAATGTCATCAATTTCATTTCCCTGAGTTCACCACAAGGGGGCCAATATGGAAGTTAGAACCTAATTTAATCTCTTCTGATTTTGTGAGGTTCTTAGCACCTTTGTTAGGTTATTAAACGATGCTATTAAATTACCAAACACATACATATGCACAAATACATAACAATACATTCATATGTACAAAAATATATACTTATACATACATTCATACTCATACATTCATACTTAGGTATGTATATACATACATACGTACATACATACATACATACATACGTACGTACATACATACATACATACATGAATGCATGCATACATAGATACATACCTTGCCTTACCATACCACATATATCTGTGTAGAGTACATAAAGTAACAGTGTTTGGGTTCAAGTGTACCTTGAGAAAGACACTGTGTGGTGGATATGTATGTATGCATGATTGCATACATTTATTTATGTATGTATCTTGTCTTTGCAAGTACCACTCAAAAAATGTTGTGGTCGCAGTGTGGGGTCGCTATCTGATGTGTTGCTAAACCTCATTGAAAACAGCCAGTTTCTCTGTTAGCAAATACTGCTCAGATGATGTGAAAGTCACCACTGGTATTATTCATCTTCCAGTAACATCCTGTGAGGTAGCAAGGCTACAACATATCATCATTAACATAATCATCAAGATCCTGTATGCAGAAAGCCCTAGGTGTCCAGTGCACGTGTTATCACCTGTCTCCATACTCTGCGGTATTGTGCTCAAGCTGTGTAAATTTATACGTGTACAGTGAAGTGTATAATAAGGAGGATGTAGCGTATGTGTGGGTCAAGCTGTCTAAACATATTCCCCTTCAGTGACAAATTAACTTTCAGGATCCTCTTCCTTTTATAAGCTTTGATATTTAATTAGTAGGGCCTCTCAATACATCAGGAAGCTGCGTGTTCCTGTTTAAGCCAGCCTAGTCATTGCTGACTGTACTGTGCAGTTCAGTTGATGCTCCTCCGCTTTTTGTGCACTGGACCAGCTTTTTTCTGGAGCAAGTTTCCCCGGAAAATCCATACGTTTTTTGTCCTGAAGCAGCTGCTGGAACATTTTAGCTTATCTTAAGTTGCTTCCCTTTAGATGTCAGCTTGGGAGGGTCTTAAAAGGTGCTATATAAATGTCCAGATATGTAAATAAATACGTACATTCACTTTTTCACACACACACACACATGTGCACACACACACACCTATACATGTGTGAGTAAATGTCTCTCTCTGACTGACTGTCTGTTTGACTGTCTGTCTGACTGTCTGCCTGTCTGTCTGCCTGTCAGACTGCCTGCCTGCATGTCTGTCTGTTTGTCTGTCAGACTGCCTGCCTGCCTGTCTGTCTGACTGTTATTCTGTCTGACTGTTATTCTGTCTGTCTGTCTGTCTTTCAATTGTAGTGTCTTATAGTTTGTATGTGCTATAGCAGTTGCTTTTGTATGCCAGCCTTGGAGCAAGCTGTTAACCTGTACATACCACAGGAAAACGGAAGGAGATTTGCAGTATACTTGGCTGACCGAATCAAGTCTTTTGTTATTTCATACCTTGTACGTTTAAAAGAGATTTGGGAAATCATTGCAAAATGGTTTTTCTTGTCTAGCTACCGAATACTTGGCCCCAGTTTTGCCCCATCATTGGACGAAGGATTACTACAAGTGAGCATCAGCAGTTCTGGATTTATCAGAAGGGTTGTTTTATTTAAATTTGGTATTAATTCAAAGAATTCTGATAGGCATAAGTTCAGTTCAGGGTCTGGCCTTGCTTGGTTCAGTGTGCGGTCTTGTTCGTTTCAGGGTCTGGCTTTGCTCGGTTCAGGGTTAGGGTCTGGCCTTGCTTGGTTCAAGGACTGGCCTTGTTCAGTTCAGGGTCTGGCCTTGTTCAGTTCATGTCTGGCCTTGTTCAGTTCAGGTCTGGCCTTGTTTGGTTCAAGGTGTGGCCTTGTTAAGTTTAGCTGGTAATTGTTTCAGCAGTGGTTCATATTTTTTGAAATAAATGATTGGATATGTGTTAAATTTCTGACTTATAATTTTTAAGAATTATGATGAACTAAAGAATGGTTAATTTAATTCAACTAAGTTTTTGTTTCCTTGTGGGCCACTTGATAATTTGGTGGTTTCTGTCTGTTGGCTTTGCTAACTGTAATGGCCTTTAGTGGTTGTTATTAATTAAGTTTTTTCACTTTTAAAGATTGTTGACTCACACAGAGAAAGAATTTTGAATGTTATTATCGTTGGTTTTTTCAACATTGCATATTAAACTATTAATTAATTCTGTTATATACACAATAAACAAGTGTATTATCTTTACCTTAGTACACCCACATACATACATATATGTATGCATGCATACATACATAAATACATTCATAAATACATACTTGCATAAATACACACACATACGTCATACATACAAACATATATACATACATACATACGTCATATATGCATACTTACATGCGTACTTACATGCGTACATCATACACACATACATACTTATGATATTTGGTGCCTTGCATGTTTGATTTTAACATATTTTAGGTTATTTTATACTAAGATGGGTCAGGGCTGGTCAATTGCTAACTACTGGAATGGTAAGCAAGACTGGATGATCTACTAAATTTCTTAACGTTGCTGATGATAGGGTGTGTATATGTTTTAATTGTATGGTGCATTGATTCTTTGCTCGACCTAATGTTCGAACAGTTTTGGGCTCTCTGATGTTCACGGTAGGCGGACCAAAGGGGCGATCCTGAGACTCCAAATTCTGGAGAGTTTTTCAGAGACATCTAAATGAGTCTGGTGCCATTATCTGTACTTGCCTTTTTTATATTACTATACCCTTACCTAATGATATTCTGTGTTTTTTAACAACTTTTACGGTGTTGTTGTATAGAGTCCGATGAGCAGGCTCAAACCTGCGAATGTTGGATTAGAGACCCAGTGCGCTACCGATAGACCAATGTAAATGTACGTGTTTTTATATAGCGACTCTGTACGGCCTCGACCCTGCTCATTTTTGGGTGAATTAATCGGGGGAGATCCTTCACCACCGCTGACTGTCGCCTGCCTTCTGATCTGATTGAGAGACTGACAGACACAGAGACAGACAGACATTTATTCACACATGTATAGGTGTGTATGTGAGCAAGTGAATGTATGTGTGTATTTATATCTCTGGACATTTATATAGCACCTTTTAAGATCCTCTCAAAACTGCCATCAAAAGAGGTGCAACTTAAGATAAGCTAAAACTTTCCAGCAGCTGCTTCAGAACAAAAACTCACGGGTTTTCTGAGGAAACTTTTCCAGAAAAAAGCTGGTCCAGTGCGCTATTAGATTTTTGTTGGACTTATCCAACTGATGTTGAGTGTTTCACTGAGGTGTGTAAACAAGTGTGTGACCTTTGCTTTGCTTTAACATATGTCCGTGCCTCAAATTAAGATTTAAGGGTTTAAATTAAATTAAATTAATGGTTTAAATAAGTAAAGAAATAAATAGAATTTAATAGTAGACCCATGACTTATGATATTTGGTGTTTTTGATGAAAATAATTTTATTGGCAGCTGTGTTTTTTTACTTTAAAGATCCGCATCAGCAGAATTTGTTTTTCAAGTGGTCCAGTTTTCTTGCGGTGACGAACAACCAGAGCACGACTAACAGAACTTTCACACCTGGTGAGTGGTTTTGGTTCCAGGTGTTTCCCAGGTAAACAGGTAGATAGTTTAATGCCATCTATTTTAGTATGCAGGTCTCTTGGTATGCTTTGGCTTGGTTTATTTGTAGTAAATGATTTTTTGAAAGAAGTAGTTAGCTTTGACATGATGTTGCCAAATTATTTCACTGCTTTAATGAATTGGTCATGTGGTCTTAGATTGTCTCCACCATACAAAGTTTATTTGAACTTTACATACAAATGAGTATTTACTGTGTTTTAATTCTTGCCATTGAAAAAGAACTTAGTATATGACAGGTGCGACTCCGTGTAATGACCCTGGACAAGTTGTTTGCGAACACCGTGCGTCTGTCACGTAGCAGTAGAATTTGGTAGTACTAACTTAATCTGGAAAGTAAACGGCAAGTCCTGTGATGCACTGGCCCCATTTCCAAGACCTTGGGATTTGTCCATTGCTGGCTCAAGGGCCTAAAGAAAAGGAAATGAGCGCCTCCCCTACATCTCACTTGTGGGATAAGGGATACTTTTCTTTGTGTGACATTTAGTTGGTCTTAGATCAGAAAAGTTTCTTTTTGTTTTCTTACCAGGATTTCGTCAGAATTTCCTTCGATTAAAGAACCTTATTTTGGTCGGTGGTCCGGACGATGGCGTTATTACACCTTGGGAATCAAGGTCAGACTTGTTGAAAATAAATGTAAAAAGTAAATAAACTTGTATAGTAAATAAAAAGTAAAGATAATAATAAATTAAGAGATGTGTAGTTATTAAGACTCTGTCAACAAACTAATTATTTCGCTTTGACTTTCAGTCAGTTTGGTGTCTTTGATGATCAAGAAAAGGTCGTGAAGATGAGAGATCAGCGGGTAAGCAAATGGTGCTAGTCATCTTATGCTCTTGATGATGGCTGATGTATGCATGTATTATGTATGTGTGAATGTATGTATATATGTATATTCATGTATTATGTATGTGTGAATGTATGTATATATGTATATGGATGTATTATGTATGTGTGTATGTATGTATATATGTATATGCATGTATTATGTATGTGTGTATGTATGTATATATGTATATGCTTGTATTATGTATGTTTATGTAAGTATGTATATATGTATATGCATGTATTATGTATGTGTGTATGTATGCATATATGTATATGCATGTATTATGTATGTATGTATGTATGCATATATGTATGTGTATGTATTATGTATGTATTATGTATGTTTTTATGTATTATTACATTATGTATGTAATATGTATGTATTATGTATATTGGTATGTATGTATGTATGTATGTATGATATATGTATTATGTATGTATTATATATTATTACATTATGTATGTATTATGTATGTATTATATATTATTACATTATATATGTATTATGTATGTATTATATATTATTACATTATGTATGTATTATGTATGTATTATATATTATTACATTTTGTATGTATTATGTATGTTTGTATGTTTTTTTTTATGTATGCACGGTATGTGACGATTAATTAGTGCCCATTACGGAACCTCATAGGCTAAGGGTGTGATGATAGATGACAATGATTATTACCTTAATAATAATTAATATAAATGATAATAATAATTAATACGGCTTAAGATCTATTTGTATTGTCTTGCTTTTGTTGTCTGACTGCTATGACCCACCCACGCCTACGATTCCTCTCTCAGTCGAAGGACATATTGTGTGTGAACAAATGCATTACTTACTTACTTACTGATTATTACATGAGTTAAAGCTATTCTAGGCATGGGATCTTTTTCTCCATCTGGTTCCATTTATCTCTTTATTTATGCAGTTAAAACTTTCTTCAAGCTTACAGTTTGAATTCTTCGTGGATGTATTTGCGTAGCTGTACAAGGAAGACTGGTTTGGACTAAGGACCTTAGACGCAAGATCATCTCTTCATTTCTACAACATCAGTGGAGTAAAACACATAGATTGGCATCGCAATCCATTCGTTTTCCTCAAGTGCATTGAACCATGGCTTGATTAGAGCTTCGGAGGCTGAGACTGTTCTAGATCCTCAGCCTCTGTCTTCGTCATTCTTCTAACCATCATCCAAGATGAAGTGTAACATGGGTAACATATCTGGAACATTTATTTAACGCCTTTAAAGAACCTGTCACAGATATTAATATTAATTTTTGGGTGTGCAACAAATGATTTGACGCGTATTTGCAGAGGGTTTGGGTTCTTGCTTTTAAAACAACTTCGGTTTGTATATGTTTAATTGAAGATTCAGCCTGTTTTACTCAGTTTCATTTAAACGGTATTTGAAATGGTTTATGGGCATACTGATACTTACCTGCCGATCTTCGTTGGGAACTTCTTTTCCTCCCTCCTTCTTCCACAACCGCTTGATACCGTATTATCCCCAGTTCTGGGATGTTGGGCCGGGAGCACCTCTGATGAGGCTACCTTGAAGTGGTGCTTTATAAGTTTCTGATTACAATTACAATCTGTGATTGTTTATAATTCAGTGATGTTTATTAAGGTTAATCATTGAATCAGATAGACTAATGGTGTACGACATTGTAGCTAATTCGTTCTCAACTTAAACTTACCAATTTCAAATTGCTTATCCACTCTAGGCTGCCTCTTTGTCTTAGTGGACTGACCTTCTGGGTGTTGACCTGATTGTGGCTTGGCTTTGGTGCACCATCGGTTGATGCCTTGTGCATTAGTCACCAAAGTTACTAATTATTATTATTCTTATTATTAATTGGTTTGAGTGCTCACTTGCAGTGCAGTGTGTGAACTCGAGCCTCCTTCTCTGAGATGGTTACCCTGTAGGGACATTGGGCAGGTCTTTTTGCAACTGCTCGGCGGCATCGACTGATGCTTTGTCGTTAGATAGTGGCGCTTAATAAATGCAGCATAATTATGATGGTACATATTTGTTCATGACGTACTTGATGTCCAGTGGAGTGTTGAATATTCATGCCTTAGGTTTTTGTAGGCTTGTTTCCATGACTTGTTTACTCTTATCGGTTTCTCTTTTTTTTACAGTTGCAATGTATCACAGATGTAAATCATGTTAAACCAGGATGCTGGAAATTCTGTGAGGTTTTCCATTTTCAGTTGTTGCAATTGTGTGTGTGTTATGTGAGTGGCGTTTTCAATAGGAGTAGTATCTTAATGTGTTCTAATTGTAATCGTAAACTCCAAATTTCTAAAGTGATGCTTAAAAGCTAAGCAAGGGCGCCAGCTTATTCACGAGTACTGCGTCAAGTCAGTGGGGTTGTCCAAAGATGCCATGTCGAGAACCAAGTCCAGTTGCCTAAAGTTGCCCTTCTAATGTATTGCAGAAGATAATTTTTGTAGCTGGAATGTAATGTACAAGACAATTTTAGTAACACCCTTTTGAAAAAATGCAGAAGTCTTTGTTCGTTTAAAGCTAGAGAAGCCTCTTTCTAAATGTTGACAAAAGGTTGATGTGTTCCTTGGAAGTGACCATCAATTGATGCTTTGTTTATTTTGATAAGGGCTCTATAGAAGTGTCAAGCTTTGAGATGATTCGGCAGATGCATGTCCTCCAGACTTCATCATTATCATCATCTGTGGCAAGTTCCAGAGAGGAGCTTGCCACAGATGATGATGATGATGATGATGATGATGAAATCTGGGGGAGGAAGGTAATTCTAGATTGATGTCACCATTTAAAAGGCGTGGCATTACAAAAGGTGCTACATTTGCTTAATGATTTTGTTATATCCTTAGTTCTAGGATGTACACCCGTTCTTCCTCTTTCTCTCTCTGCTCCAATCCCAAACACCACCCACCGTAGCTGCCAAGCTGTCTCTCTGCCTAACTTTTGGATCTTGACATGGAACCGAACCCTTTTGCCTATTGATTTTGTTTTGACTGCACGCCTGTGAATAAGCTGGTCCCTGTGACATGGTTTTCGTTGGCCACTGTAGAAATCTTGGAAGTACGATTACGATACGCTTATATAAGGCAACTGTGTTTGTGTGAGTCAAACCTGATAACTGAGGTTGTTAGGCTTGCCATGGTTTGACGCAACTATGCTCGAGTTATACAGATGCACTGGGCTTGCCATGATTTGAGGCACCCCAATTTTTTTTCAATTGAACCCGAAAAGTAATATGGGTGTGCATCATCCAAGCAAACCCATTTACTTTGGGCATAAAGGGGGAGAGTTTAGGAAGAATGGAAAGACTGAATATCCGCAATTACTGAGGTAGGTTTATCACAATGGTGGCTAGAACAAAAAATAATCAGTTGGCCTGTAAAAAAATGCACTGACGTCAGGCATTAATATTTAAAGATTGTACACATCACGTTTCTGTGATATTTCTTAAAGTTTATCTCATATTGAATAAATGTTACTTTCAGTAGTATGTGTTCGAAACGGCAGTAAGTCGTGATATTTCGGAGAGGCATGATAATTTTTATTCTCTGGCATTCTCATATAAATACTAGGTTTAGAAATGTTTTTTCTTTTTGAAAAATCTGTTTTATTACAGCAGATGCTAGTTAAGGTACTCTGTGTATTAGAAACGTAACATTAAACTTGTATGTTATTTAGGACTTATTTATGCAACCATGTAAAGATTCTCTTAAAATTTAGGTTGTTTAAAGACTGTTTTCTGCCTTGCATCTTGGTTTTTATCAGAAACTGATCTCAACTGTTTCCAACTAAGTTAAATTAGGTTTTCAGAGCACTTTGTCTCATATAATTTGACTCGTTTTTGAGCTATTTGAATTCACTTGGTTCAACTTGATTTGAAAATCTGTCAGACTTGTTTTTCATTTTCTTCTGTGTATGGGTTAGGGCACAGGGAGTTAACCTGCACTCTTTTGCTGAATATTAAAACATGTTTGGGGTTATTTTGAAACTATTTTATATTCTGTTGACGATATTGTGTATGTTTTATGACTCTGTTTGTTGTTAAAATATAATACTTAGCTGGAAGTGATGTTGTAGTGAAATACTTTGCAGAGTAAATTCTTTTGTGTGATTTTTATTGGAATCATTTTCTGTTGTTGATTTTTTTCTATAGCGAAAACACTGTTGAACAGTCGGAGGATTATGTTATGATGATGATGATGATGATGAGTTCTCAGCCATAAAGGCAGGTCCGTTGGCTTTATGCCACCCGGGGATGAGATGAGTGAGGTGGTTTCCCATTGCCTTCCTCACAGACAATTGTAGGTGAGCAACTTGTCCAAGGTCGCTACGCAGTTGCTTGAGGCAGATTTGAACCCATGACCTTCCGGTTACAAGGCACCAACCATACCCCTACACCACCACGTCCCACTATTATGACTATTCACAATAAAATGTGAGGTGACAAAATCTTTGTGTGCATAAAATGCCTCACATACATTTGCAAACTACTTCCTTTAAATCATGAATCCAAATTTACTAAAGCATAAAAACTTTCATTTATTAAAATCATACATTTATAAATTTCCATACAGTAATATTTACATAGCATGATCAATGTATACAAAACGATATACAACTGTTAAAAACCATTTAGCCAAGGCAATTGTTGATGCAAATGTATAACGATATTCCATATAATTCTAACACATCTCCTATACTGTAATACTGTAAGTCAAATACTGTGTCACCTTGCTTTTAGAGGCAGTGATATTGCCACTACTACTTGAACACACCAACCATTACAGCTGAACAACTAACACCGCCAGAAAGACTTAGAGTTCAATTGCAGTTCTTAGATTAAAAAAATTGTATGCAAAACTGCTTAGTATAAGTTAGACAGGGTTCTCGTACACCCGTGAAAGATAAGTAGCTTACAACAGTCTTTCACCAAATCCTAAATGTTCTTATGAAATCTAAAATATTCATCTGGGCACTATCAATTTAATGAGACATTTGCACGCACAGAGATGGCTGAAACATTCTTCCACCTAAAAATCCAAGCGTTGAACAGAAAATCTGTTGGCTAATTTTCAATGTCACCACCAAGTTTCTTAAAGGCAATGCGTAATTGTCTACGTATATGCGTAAATACATCTTTTAATCGCCAGCACCTCAGTAAACATTTAGATTCTTAACACACACCCTACAATCTGATGACAACTCTTGATAACAAACTCAATCTGCAAGTTTCTGTGGTGGTAAATTTATAATAGATTTATATAGCACCTTTTCAAGCGGGGCTCATCAGAGGCACTCCCAACCTGACAACAAAAAACTACAATCAACCAGGATAGACTAAGGAAGATCAAAGAACTCGTCATATGATGTTATGCAACTTATTTCAAAAAGTTGGACCAACCAGAGCAAAGCATCTGTGGTTGAATGGTGAACAGATTACTTCAGTGTTTCACCTTTAACTTATATAAAGCTGTTGCATGTACTTCACCCCATAGTTTTTATTACACTACTTTACGTTATGCTCCTCTGAGGACTTTCTATTGAAGATGTACTTTACAGTTTTGCAATTACAGTTGTAATGCAGTAATTACTACACAGAAATGCACACAAAGTGAACGCATTTTGTTCGTCACGTCCTAAAGCTCCGACACGGGTTCCGAGCCGTTAAGGTCAACGGTGCTGACATTTGTAACCATAGGATCTGTCAGTTCGAAGAGCTGAGAACTTCCATAAGCGACGTGTTGTTCAAACGATTCACTGAGGTTGAGGGTTTCTTGGTCTTGCTCAATGGGGACCAAATCTGACTCGAGGATGTCTTGCTGTTGTGCGTGGGTTTTGTTCGGATGGAGGTGTGTGACGAATGTGTCCCAAGCAATGTTTTCTGTGCCGATCTCCTTGATCAAGTCCAACTTCCCGTTGAGGTAAGTCATGTGATCGTCTGGGCATTCGAGCATCAGACCAGCCAGAAGACTTTCGAAAATTTGTGGAATTTTCTTGTCCTCCAGATAGGAAACAGCACTGAGTCGCTGTGAGATGGGTCCTTGAGGTGAGAAGCGACCAGAGTCTGGATTGGTCTCGGTCATTGTTTGGCTGTTTTCCTTTGTTTTTTGTTCTGGATCTGTGATAGAAATAAAACTTCAATAAACATCTCAGCTATATAATAACAGCCTTAGACTTGTAAATGGCATGGATCAGCTGTATGTATGCAATGATAAATGCTGGTGCTATCTGGCAAATATAACAACAAAAAATGCCCTTTCGAAATGGTGGGAAGTTAGGGTAAGTAAAGTATTCCATATCCTACAAGTGAGACGTATTGGAGGTGCTCATCTCCTTTTCTTGGCACCAGCCATCTGGAATAGTCTCCCTGTTTACATTACTCACGTTTATATCTCGCTAGACATATTCGTAAAGCGGCTTAAGGTTTTTGTATCTTGCTTTTTTAGTCTGACAGCCGTGACCCCTGCACGCCTACGATTCCTTGCTCAGCCGTGTTAACAAATTCATTACTTACCTACTTATTTTGATCCAGAACTACGGAAACCAATACGTTCACCTATAAATAAATGACAAAGTCTACATACCAATCGCGTCTGAATAGGGGTGGGTGCTATAGTTCATCTTAACTAGAAAAAGGCCAACAAATAAAGTCAAATATTGGTGCACATTCTTTCAAGTGTTCATGTTTTCAAATAACATAATTGTGTAACTTACGGGAGTTATTCGAATGAATCTGACTGACTGATTATTCAGATCTTCCACATTATAAATTAAAAACAAAAACTTTATACAACTTAAAAAATCAACCTACGCGTCACCATGGAGACAACCTCGAACGATATTTTCAGTCTGTGCCGTTTCCAAAGTGAGTCAGTAAGTACACGTGTAGGTATATAATTTCTTACCCTGTGAGCAAAGAAAAAGACTTTCCTCGTTTGCCCCGAGCAACCAAATCGTGAGGTCGAGTGAAATTTGCAATTTCATGTGTGAACTCAGCATTCTTTCAGCGTCCTAAACGTTCAGTTGTTAGAACAAACTTATTTATAGTTGCTCAATTAAAACGATATTGGTGAGGCCGGTTGGGATAGGAGACTAAAATGTAAATGTATATGGTTTTATATTGCCAAAGTACATTCTCGACCCTGCTCATTCTGCAGCGAATTGATCGGTTGAGATCCTTTACCAACGCTGCCCGTTTGAATATAGTTCAGATCAAATCAAATTCAAAATTAGGGAAGTTCGATACTATTAACGTAAAAGTAACCATAATTTGCACCTTGGTTATCAGGTTACAATGTTATGTAAAATAGTGAAAAACTTAGCTTCGACGTAGCCAGTTTAATTAGTTATAACTAATCTCCTTGGCGTGCTTATTACAAATTACACAATCCTTCAGCTCGGAGATTGGCAATTATGTATTTAAGTATCTATAATTATAATTATAATTTTAAAATGCTGAAACTCTTGTTTCCTGCAATGCATTATCGCGGGTGAGAAAGAGCAATTAGCGGAGCTTCTTCCGCTCCTCAGTTGGCTCTTCAACCAATGGCATTTCAGTCTCCACTGAGGCTATTTTAAACTGACCAATAGCCAGCATTTCCTACCATTCATGCTGGTTATACGGGATTTTAAAAGCAGATTTATTTTCAATGTAGTATTGAGCTTAAAAACGAAAGCGTGGGTTTGAAATTACAGGTTATTAAAGAAGACAAAGTTGAATGTCGGGTTTGACAGTCTTGTAGAGATTTAGCTATACTTGCTTATAAAGGATTGGGTAACTGGTTTGTGATGAACAAATAAACTCGGCAGTCAGTTGTTGTATCCTCCCCTAAACATTCAGGTTGGGGAACTGCGAGGTTTGTGCTTGTAATTTTTTTTAAAGTTCCTTTTTTATTTATTAGTGTACGGCAGTTTTCTCCCTGTTGCCAAAAGAATGCACCACCAGCGAGACATTTATTGGATTAGTCTAAAATATGATATGGTTATAAGTCGTCAAGCGTTCATAGTTTGCGCATGTGAATAAGCTGGTTCCCACGACTTAGCTTTCGTTGGGCGCTGTAGAAATGTCGAGGTTACGAGTATGTTATGCGAAGCACGCGGGCAAAATGAAGTCGGTCCTTTTCGGAAACTAATCCTTTTCTGAGGAGCCCAAAATTCAGCGCAAGTTTTACAGCGGATAGCAATGTAAGGAGTTAGCAGAGGTTGGCACCTTAGAGGTGCAATTCTGAAACAAGGATTTAGTCCAGTGTGACATGTTATTAGCCTGTTCTCAGTTTATAACAAAGTTAGTTGAATGGAGATCAGTGAAAGTAACAAAAATTGTATGATCTTTCTGATTCGGACGTCGTTGCTTGCTGGTGACACCTAGTGGCAGATCTGAGTGTTAAACCAGTCAACCACCGACTGAACTAACTGATGATGGACAGTCGTATGCATTTGCCGCTGTGATAATGGGAGGTTCGGTGAGCAGTTGCAAAAACTGACAAACTAGGTGTCGACAGCATTTAAAGACGTCCAAACCATAGAGACATCAAGATACACCACAGCCATTCACGTTGCAGAATTTTGAATCATTAACGCATCTCTTAACATTTCCTCTGTCCCAAAGGATGTCAAAATTTTTGGCATCAAATTTGTCCTCGCCCTCTCCCATGTTGCCATTGATGAAACCGAATTTGCTGTTTGCAGCTGTTTGCTGTTTGTCACATCTACAATCCCCCATTGTTGTGTTAGCAGTTCAGTTAACTTTTGAACACTGAGCAAAATTATTGTTTCTGTAACAGATAGGTGACGATGCATAACTCTCTAAGCTGGAGTACTTCTGCCCACCAGCACAACTGGGGTCAAAGGTCAGCATCCACTAGTTTTCAAAGAGCACCTACAAGTCAAAGGATGGATTACACGGCGGACTATATGAACGCAAGCAATGAAGAGATGGACTGGAGTGACACCTGCTCAGATACGTCTCCTGCGACATTCCGAGTACAATCGAGCCGTCTCTCAGCAAGCTGGAAAAACACAGAGAAAACGTCACCATCATCGCTTCTGTCTTCTCTGAACATCGCAGACTTCTCAAGAGATCAAGATATGCCACAGCCATTCACACTGCAGAATTTTGAAACATCATCAACGCATCTCTCAACATTTCCTCTGTCTCAGAGTATGTCAAAATTATCAGCATCAAACTTGTCCTCAGCCTCATCAATGCTGCCATTCATGAAACCGAATTTGTCGTTTGCAACCTCAAAGTTACGTCCGTTTGTTCCAAAATCACAGACTTCGTTGACAGCGCTTCCAGCATTTCATCGAACGTTTCAGCATCCTTCCCATTTTCTGAAAAAATCACAGACTTTGGATCGAGATGCGATCCAACCTGCTCTCGATCAGGATATGATCATGTGTGCTTCGTATGGAGATAATGTTCCAGATGGTTTAGGAAATAAATCTGTGATGACAAATGAAGATGAATCATTCCTAGGAAATGAGACTGCAGAAGAACCTGATCTGGCAGGCAAAGTATTAGCTGAGGAAGGCAGCAGCATCAGATATAAGTCATCAGATGGTAATCATATGAAACCAAGAAGATCTAGGCTTTTTCGCATGTCTTGTTACACCCTTCTAGCTGTTCTAGTCGTGCTCGGTGCTGTGTTGATGCCTAGTTCTTATTTCCAGTCCACTGCCTGTGATACAAAAATTAATGTGTCTCTTGTTCGTCAAGCACTTTTAAGCAACGTTTTTGGCCAGCACCTTGCAGTGGATGTCGTTACAGAGAGGCTGGGTCAATTTCGAGATGACAGCCAGAGAAATCTTCTTGTCCTGTCTTTCCAGGGTTGGACTGGCATTGGCAAGAACCACATGAGCAATATCCTTGCCCGATTTGTGCCACCTGGAAACGTCCATCGTTACATCGTTACACTGCATTTTGCCAGTAATTCCAAGCTTGACGTTAAGAATTGGATCAGGTCAAAGGTCACAGCCAGCTGTGGCATCCACCTCTTTGTGATAGACGAAATGGACAAAGCCAGCGATGTCTTTGTGTCTGGTCTCCACAAAGCGTTGCACTCGGCTAAGGAGTTTCTCGGAAACCAGTTTCACACAAAAGCCATAGTCCTGTTGCTAAGCAACACTGCCAGCACTACGATAAATGCCTACACTGCTCAAGTTCTTGAAGCGGGAGTTTTAAGGGAGAACATAGCGTATGATGGCCTTGTGGACAGACTTGAAATGGTCCTCAAACATGCATGGTACAGTGAGATGCTCAGAGAAAAGCTCATCGACAAAATAGTTCCTTTCTTACCGCTGGAAAAAACGCACGTGGAGCAATGTGCGGCTGCAGCACTCAGGTCTCGTCAGGTCAAGGTCAAAGATGAAATAATATCGGCTGTTTTAAACCGTTTGTCTTTCTTTCCACTGTCAAACAGTATTTTTAGCACAACTGGATGTCGAAAGGTGAATGCCGAGTTAGACCTTCTGCTTTACTAATCAAAAAGATCTGTGGTAAATCTAGGTCAGGTCATGCTTAAATGTAGGTTGGGTCATGCAATATGTAATAAACTGTTAACTTGTACGTAATATTCTTACAATTTGTGACTCACAAATACTTGTCTGCTTGTCTGGAAATTATGAACTACGTGTGCAAGTTGAATTTGTTATAATAACAGCAACAAATTTCTTGGCTTGCTTGTATAAAAGATATTTGGTAAATGTATGTCAGGTCATGCAATATGTAATAACCTGTTAACATGTAATATTATGTTCCTACATTTTGTGACTCACTTTTTGCTTACTTGTCTGGAAATTAATTGTGAAGTGTGTACAATTTGAAAGTTGTTATAACTACAGCAACAAATTTCTTGTCTTGCCTGTATAAAAGATGAAGGACTACTTGACTAGAATTTCATGATAAGGCTTTGCACTGGAGTCTATTACCGAGATTTCTGTTATATTCCCCACTACTACCATATTATTCCCCACTAGTTCTGGGACATCAGGCCGGGAGCGCCTCTGATGAGTTTTATCTTGAAGTGGCGCCTTATAAATTTTTGATTACAATTACAGTTTCAGATTTAACCCTTTCAGTTTTGTGCATATTTTACTGTGGACTAATTTAGCTAAATTTATGAATGAAGAGAGGGTCAGAGGAGCAACAAAATTCTGTGAGGAGCAACAAAATTCTGTAAGTACTCGTGGATAAAATGCCCCTCCTTCAGAATGTCAAACGTGAAGTAACATCTGCCTAACATCGAGCCATATTGCTGGCTTACAGATCGTGGCTGATTAGTTTGATCTTAACCAGTGTCTTTATCCTCTTTGTGCCCTGCAAACAGCACAGTTCATCAGCTCAGTATTGCCAGACCGTTTATCTAGTACGGCAAGAGGTTCTGGTGTTAAAATTACCAGACCGTGCATTTACGTAGTATGAAATTTTTTGCCATGTAGCGCGGTTTTAAAGAATTTATTGTTGAAGTTTCTCAGGGGAACCTCCTAGCAGTTTTCAAGGATGTCTTTTACTGCTGTTTATACAAACAGTAAGGGCCTCTTCCGAGGTCCTGCAGTGTTGAACAGATGGGACGCACATCTACCACTGGTTGGCAATAGATACCAGACAGGTTGCACACCAGTGGATGTTCAACCTATCCATTACTGGTGGATATGTATAAAACAACTACCAGTACTACTCATCCAGCTGAAAATCCATCTAGCCATTTGCAGCACTACAGTCGGATACTCTCAAAAATAAACAGTATTAGTAATTATATTCCCAGTGGTTGCCTGATTTGCAGTACGCAATAATTTTAAATATTTTGCGCAGAATAAATCGAACGTACGTACACTTAAAAGATTTTCTTATTAAGAATCCCTCTGCATCTTGTTCAGTAGCATTTGCTAAGTAACAACTAAATTGTAACTTTGCTCTCGGTCAGAATTTGTTTTCCTCTTTTTTCCATTGGGGATGATGGAGATCTCTCTTCCATCCGGTTATCTGCAACAAGTTTTGAAAGTTGTTCATCCCGTAGAAAAATTGCTGGGATTTTGTTGATACAGTTCGACATAACAACACCGATGGTTCCTGCTGGTTTCACAGACGTGCAAGCTTGCGAAGTGTTCGCGATGCCACTTGCAAAGCAAGGGTCTGCAATTTTATTGCAAGAGTTCAGCACATCACAGCGTTTTCTGTTGCCGTTTGTTTGCAGCTGCAGTTGGATCTTGTCGTAAACGTCTTTACTCACATATGCACACGATTTGTCTGTAGATGCACCTTCAACTGTAATTTTCTCGTCTTTTTCTGATCTGGGCACATCCGTTTTCGACGACTTTGTTGAGCGCTCTTGAAGGATCTCTTCCACCGTTTGTTCGCACTCAGAGTACGTATCGTCCTCGGGGTCTGTGAGATCTTTGCCCATGATTTCGGCGATGTCGTCCCTTCGTTCGATGGTGACAGAAGATGGACCGACGTATCTGTCTCGCTTGGCCAAAGCCGTCTGCTTCTCTGCCATCTGTTTCTGAATGTTGGCAGCGTGTCGGTCCGGCCTGCACTTGTGCCTTCGCACCTGGTCCCTGTGCACGAAGTTACGGCCACAGTGTGGACACCTGTGTCTGTATTGCGCCAGGTGTATTGTTTCGCGGTGTAGGTCGAACGATGCCTTGCACGTGAAGGATTTCTTGCAAAAAAGACACAGAACAATGCTCGACTCTGGAAGGAAATGCAAAATCAACTGTCACAAGCCGGAACAAAAGTGCTGTACAGTCTTAAAAGGCAGAATAAAACTTAATAAACTATAAATAAAATAGAAAAAAATAAACTGCCAAAATAAAACTTGGAGCACCATTAAGGACAATTTAAAGTGGTGTTAATCTTAATCTAATCTAATGACTTATGTAGCGCTATTATCATAAGTCACAAGACATCCATGGACGGTCTCTTCAAGTGAAGCCATAGTAATTATGTGTATGCAAACTGCTATGTATGTATGCATCTTGGCTTTTCTACAGCACCTACAGTATTAAGACCCTATCAAAGCACCATACAAAACTCCAATTATAGTACAAATAAAGTTATGCTACAAAGTTTTAACAGATTACAGAAGACTGATGATAGTTTGGAAGTGAATCTGAAAAACCTTATCAAATAACTCACAATGTAACATGTTGGAAAAGACTATTGTGCTCCGATAATACAAAAGCTCTCCTGCGACCGTATCGGGGTCGTAAGACTAAAATGTCCTAATCATACCAACAGTTATCTGGGCATTTATATACTGCCTTCAAAGAACTTCTCAAGGGTGCTACATAACATTCTGAGTTGCAACTCCAAGGCAGGTTGCTAGCTGGATTTGTATGTCTTTAATGTTTTCAATAGCACAACAGTAATATCTGATTAATAATAATAATATTAAACATATTATCACTAAGAAACACCATAAATGGCCAGAAAAGCTACCAACCTTGCGGTAGTTCGTTAACTTCATAAGGGTTGACTTTAACAAAGAGCTGTCGGTCTAGTTTTTTCAGCAACTCCATCTTTTTCATCTGGGTTTCCCGCCTCTCGCGATTGGCCTCAAAGTCAGACGGATTGCAGGCATGGACGCTGTATGTCTTCTCTTTCCAAAATCCTCGACCACATCGGCTGCAGTTGAACTGGAATACTGACCAATGAACTTTGTGCACGTGTTCCTGACAGACGTGCTCATCGTAGAACCACTTGTAGCATAGCAAACAGATTGTCAACTGTTCCTCTGCAATTACATAGTAAAACTCGGCGTCAATGTAAAACATGGTGATCTAATCAATACCATGGTTGGTCTCTAATCTAATCTAAAGACTTCTATAGCACCATTATCATAATGCCCAATGCATCAGTCAAAGGTCACTTCAAGTCAAAATTGCAGGCAAAGATCACAAACTGTTGGAGAAGCTAGGTCGAATTCTGATAGGTCTCAGAAGTCAGTCTGTGGTGAGTAAGTAAGTTGGAAGAGATGTGTCTAAGTTTAGACCTGAATGACATCAAAGACTTGGCGGAACGAACTGAACTGGGCAG